>NMRB01003184.1:46773-56974 GCA_002633025.1 Notospermus geniculatus
ACTTTTCACGACTGTCTCCTAAAAAGAGAAAAATATGACTTGTAGTCCTCACCTCGTGCATGTCGTTTCACATTATGACAAGAATGCCAGTCAACATTTGAATCATCATATTGAAAAATTACAATAGATTGAGGGAATAAGGTTCGAACCTAACCTACGAGGTTTAAAAAATTTGAAAAAACATGGGCCACACTGGAAAACATTAAACCAAACGAATTTGAGTCAACGACACACGGGCATTGCTGAAGTGCCGATGCGCGGGTGCCGGTGGTGGTGGGTGTAGGCCTACCGTATAGAGGCTATGCACTGACGACGCAGGGCTTGAAATAAGACGTGGCCATTTACTAAAACACCCTTACTGGCCCTCTAAAGTGTCCAGGGCCATGGCTGGCTGACCCTAGGCCTATTGTGTGCCTTCATTTGATTAATGTGATAATAAACTCGGTCTAGCTGAAATTGACCATCCATGACCTTGGACAAGAATCATTTTAGAGGGCCAGTAAGGGTGTTTTGGAAAATGGCCACAGCATGCTTATTTCAAGCCCTGCGTCTGACGTCATCAAAATCAAATGACGTCATGAATGGGTATGACGCCACGTGTTGGATGGAAAATGGACGGAACACGTGGTCAGATGCACTGCATCAGCATGTCACAACGTTCCATCCAACATGGCGTCACCTTGCTGATGACGTTACGTGCATCGCCTCTATTGTACTGGAAGTGCTGGTGCCACTGATACTCTCGCTCAGCCAGACCCTCAGTTAGTCTCGCGCAGCAGACAACCGGAGGGTCTGGCCCCAAACGCAAGTATTTTTGTAATCACATCCGGGTACCCGCACCCCGATTCTGGGCGCGCATACCCGGATGTAAATTCATACAGAGCTATGCGTTAAGTCAGAGCATCGATTCAGCTCCTATATTATGTCGCAGGAACGGTAATAAAAATACAGAAAATTGTTAAAATGTAAATAATATATATGTGTCATAAAGCTCGATAAGACTAATTTGAGGGATTGTTAATGCGGTACGCTAAGAAATCTTATGGCGCGTTTAATCGACGTCTGTGCGTGAGTGCCACCTGTGGTGAGATGTTGGAACCGTTAGCATAACCAAAATGGATGAGTCTGGGGCCAGACTCTGATCCAAGCGTAGGAAGCGGAGCGAGATCAGAGGCTGGCGGTGCGAGACTACACTGATACTGGCATTAGGAAAGGCCAGACCAAACCACAACTACTCTCCATTCCAGTTCCGATTGGCGCAAGGTTTATCAACGATAGCTCCGCAACGGCTGGGCCGATTTTGATGACACACACGTCTGAATCTGAATGTGGTTTTTTTGGCTTGTCGTCTAAATGGCCCTACTGTTCTCGCTCAATGAATGATTTCTTATCTTACCTGTGTGGTCAGTAAGGTTTTCAGTAATTTCAGAATTTTAAAACTAAGTAACCGAGCACTCCCTCTCTCTTCTACTTTTCACGACTGTCTCCTAAAAAGAGAAAAATATGACTTGTAGTCCTCACCTCGTGCATGTCGTTTCACATTATGACCAGAATGCCAGTCTCTAGGACATTTGAATCATCATATTGAAAAATTACAATACCGGTAGATTGAGGGAATAAGGTTCGAACAACCTACAATGAGGTCACACAGAAAAAGATTTGAAAAAACATGGGCCACACTGGAAAACATTAAACCAAACGAATTTACAGTGACTGCCTTTTGAGGCGAGCTGTTTTCTTTGGGCCCCTCGTGAACAATAGAAAATCTATTGTTCACAAGGGGCCCAAAGAAAACAGCTCGCCTCAAAGGCAGTCACTTACACTCAATTTGAGTCGGTGACACACGGGCATTGCTGAAGTGGCGATGCGTGGGTGCCAGTGGTGGTGGGTGAACCGTATTTGGTGCCAATGATACTGGCATGTCAACCCCCAAAGTCACCATATGGTCACCAGCTCTAATCTCACAATGAAATGTGACACACACACACACACACACATGATTCAGCACAGCACAAGCAAAGACACAATGAGCATGAAACAAAGCAGCCTAATCCCTTCAAGACAACACTTAAAGAGGAACTACCCTTTACATGAATATGACGGTGATGTGTATAGCCGTGGTTACACTACATAAAATCCCCGTGTTTTTTGCGGTCACACCTATGAATTGCCGGGCTTCAAGAAACCCGTGTCTGAAAAACACGGGTTTCTGGAACACGGCAATCTCGCCGTGCTTTTCGAAATCCCCGTGTCTCATTAGTCCTTTAGCACGGCGACAGATGGCGCAGCCAGTAAGTGACTTCGATTTCGCTCCTCCACCAATGTGGGCCAATACAGAAATGACTGAAGAGTCGGTGCATGCAGCGCCCCTGTCGCCGGGCTACCTAACTACAATGTAGTAGTGTGACCTCTCGGCGGGATTTTCGCACACACGGGTTTGACCCGGGCCTGAAAAAACATGGGTATTTTCAACAGGTGTAACCTTAGCTTATGTGGGATGTATACACTTAGTTTACTTGCAATCTCTGTTTGAGTAAAAAATACCCTGGAAAAACTTTGTAAACATAGGTACACTTTCAACCGAACATGTCTATAGGAATGCCTTTTCCTATTCCTCGGCCTAGTTGGGTGGATATTGGATAGCTAGAGTGTAGGGCCTAATAGTCTCGGGCAGCAGGGAAAAATTTTCATGGATGGCTTCCCCCAGATGACCACTCCCCCCCCTGCAGTGTTCTCCAACTCCTATACCCCGGGTACACACCACCACACCAAATTTTCTTGCCGCCAACCTAAACGCTGGAACAGACCTTCCCTGCCACACCAAAAAAATCTGCCGCCACACAGCCTGAGATTTGCCCGTTAACCTCGCCTTCAGGTTTTGGCATGATACCAACTAACTCTTCAGTAGTACAATCTACTTGCGTAGGAACTAGGACAGGGTTCCTCCACCAGACAGCTGTAAAATTTCATGGACCTTTTGAGGACTTTCATGGTATCAAATATGTAAAATTTAATGACTTACACAGAAGCCGGGCAATGTGCACCGGCGTCCGCGTCCGACTTTTACTCTTTCGTGATGGACAGAAATTAACGAGACAATGTAAAAAACACTGGAAATTTAATTTTCAAGACTGAACATTTTATTTTTTAAGGACTTTTGTGGACTTTATATGATTTTCTTAATATTTATGGACTTTCAAGGCCTTAAATTTAAGCATTTTATATTCTTGGACTTTCATGGTTTTAAAGGACCTGGAGGAACCCTGTAGGAACGAGGTAACAGACAACAACATGGCGAATGCTGCAGCGTGACAGCGAACGATTCGCGATTTCAAGGCCTGATTTTCCGGATTCAGAGTTTGAATCTGCTGCAACGACAGGCATGGGATACTTTTATTGATGGAAAGAAAGTACTCGTGAGTACAAAAATGGGAAGCAGCCAGTGAATTGTACCAGTCGGGGCTAGCTGTCAGCCCACGTGTACTTGCTAAGCCGTGAATTTCATTTAGCTGTTCCATCGATTAGTTGTACGGGGATGTCCTGGTATAGGGGATTTCTTCCAATTAATGGTAAAAATAAGGATTAAGTAGCAGTTCCGAAATGATGAGGAATGTCAATAAACACCATATAGGCCTAATGACATATCTATTTGAAATAAAAACACCAAATGTGATGGTGCCAAATGCGTATTGAACGGCGGGGTGGTAACAGAACAGCCAGTGAAATACAGGTGATGACTGCGAAAGATGCCAAGGGTTTGTGCGAGCGTAGTCGGAGGGCGGAGCGATGTCACAACCCTTGGTCAGTCAGGACTCATTTCCTAAAGAGGAGAATGCTCCTGTTCAGGAGAAATTCTCCTAATAAGGAGAAAATGACCAAATTATTGCCTCCCAGAATTTCTCCTGATTAGGAGAAATTCTCCTGTTCAAGAGCTGGGAAAACTTAAAATGCAAATGCGCATGCTCCTGGTGAAATGCGCATGTGCAAACAGGATGAATCAAGATGGCTGCTGTGTTGGTGAACTTTTCCAAATACATGGCAGCAATCGTATTTTTGGTTTTTGATTGGGGATTTACCATTTTGCTATGGGCATTTGGAAAATGACTGATTATAGATCGATCCCGTCAATTGGGCCAAATGGAAAAATATCAGACTTTTACGCGATTTATGTGAAACAAAATGTTTTCTTCTTGTTTATTTGAGGCCCAGGGTGTGCAGTTGACAAAACGGCATGAATGACGTCGTAGAATGGAAGTCACATGGCGCGTAGTGTTGGGAACGTCGTCACGTCATGCCACCCGTGACCGGCCCGAATGACCATGTGCGGGCTTGAAATCGACGAAAATTTGACATGAAAATCATTGATTTCTATAGTACCGCCTCTTTGATTTTCTATGTCTGTACCGAAATAAGTTCGGACTGCCAGGCGCTTTCATATTCATGAATATCGTTTTGAAAAGAAAGTTTTAAACTTCGAGGTTTTGTGCGGCTATAAAGTTGAAAATGCGAAACTTTTAAACCCGTTCGGGACTTTCTCCGCACGATATCACTAAGTTCTGATAGGCTAGGTGTTTTGTATCAAAATGTGATTGAAGAGAATCTCGGAGCAATCCTCTTTCTTCTGATGTGCAACTTTGATAGTATGTCGCTTGTTAGTATTTGATTCTCGGTGGTTGAAAATGCGACGCAGGTTTCATTTATGCAAACAAGGTCCCAATTGACGGGATCGATCTATAGTGCTAGATTTTTGGATAAACATAAATAAAGATGATTTGCTGTCTTTGCAAGTGACTTTAGCCAAGGTGGGAGCCAAAATGGACACTTCTCATGGAGGGTCACGTGGTACGACCCAGTTAAAATTTTCTCCTAATTTGGAGAATTCAACGAAATTTTTCTCCTAAATGGGCGAATTCTTCAAAACTGGAGAATTTCTCCTCTTTAGGAAATGATTCCTGACTGTTGGTTGGTAGCCAAGATGGGACCAGGCTATCTGATCAGGGAATAGCCACAAGCAATGTTAATTAACGGCCTGTTTTAATTATTCAAAGGAACTTTTTGGGATTATTTTCGGTGGATATGTACAGTATACAATGTGGAGACTACAGTGAAGGTAGGTTTTTGTGAAAATATTGATGTTTTTTTGTGAAAATCTGGGCTTGAAGTGAGAAGTCGAAAAAAACGTGATGTCCTTGTCCTATTTATATACCGTAGGGGTCATCCTCGGTTGAGCTAACCTCCTGTGGGAATAGCCAGCAGGCACCGACTTGTAACAAATAATCAGCCAATAACAGTAGGCCTACAGAAGGTGGGCTACTGCACACCTAGGGCTATAATAGGCTAGGCCGCCTAGAGCCACATCAATCACTAATCAGCATCAGAAAGGGCCAAGCCCATGCATGCGGCCATGAACAGAAGCCTGCAGTGCAGTGCAGCCAGCAAGTTTTGGCTGTCTCATCGGATTCCTTCCTAAAATCCTAAAAATAAGTTGACAACAAATTCAAACATATGCAGTATATCACCAGCAGTATATCACCAGTAGGCCTTAAATGTGACCTGGCCTTTATTTATCATGAAAAAGTACAGATCAACAGAAAAATTGGGGGAAATCTGAGCTCTCCAACATGTCCAATGAAAATGACAGCCCATTGAGTTCAATGTATTGACGTCTCTATGTGCGTGCACGTACATTCTCATGACATGCAAATTCAAATTCAAATTCAAATAAGTTTATTGGAACCTTGTAAATGAATTTTATACATCGGTCGGTGGGAGCTTGGAGGAATTATACTGACAGTATAATTCCTCCGAGGTGGGAGCTACAATAAACTAGTGTTCGATAGAGGGAGAAAAAGGGGAGAGGAGCAAACAGGGATCTGTCTTAAGAAATGTACCCTGGATGCTAGCGTGCAGTAGCCTAGAAGGTGTGATGGTGTTACATAAAAGATAAAGAATATACATATGAAGCTATGTAGTATATTTACGAAAAAGCAATTGAGGAACTATGAATTATTTCCTTAAATTAAAGGCTTCATAATAGTATTTGCCCTCTGCATTAATCAAATAAAAGAACTGGTTTTCATTTGAATATTGAAACACAGGTTGGCAGTGAAGACAGTAATGATGTTCTGAGGTTGGAATAGAGGGGCGTCGTAATGTTTGTAAACAATCTGGAGTGAGTGGGGCCGATTTCCCGGCAAACCCCCCAAATCAAGTCAATTTGAGAAATGGAAACAACCGCTCCCATCACGATGCGTGTGACCCTCATCTTCTGATTTTTGACCAATTTAGTTTGTAATCATTTAGCGAACAATTTTAGAACTCATGCTCCAAGAGACAGATCTCTTCTATCCACTTATTTTTACCTATATGTATATTCCCCTTCTCTTCTCTGTCTATCTTATTTTGTGCTATAAGCTTCCAACTTTTCTGTGATATCCAATTCCTATGTGATATCTTTTTAATCTATTTTATACTTATGTTCAATATCTTAACTTGTTTTATGTACATCTTTATGTTCGATATCGGTGAAAGAGCTTCAAAGCTCATGTTCTTATGTATCTCCACATACCGATGAAAATAAAGCTTATTCATTCATTCATTCATTCATTCATTCAGTAATACTTTTGTGTGGAGGCCGTCGGATCAACAGCGCCGATAATCTGATGATGGCGTCGCAGAAAAAAAACGGCCTACCGAGGCAGCCGGCAGCGAGGGGGTTGAATCCCCGGGGGTTGAATCTAGTGTTATAGAATAAATCTAATATAATACCCATAAAAATAACGCTAACCCGTACATAAACCTTCTCTTTTCTAGCCCTAACCCTAACCCTAGCCCTAAACCTTACCCCCACGACCGACCCAACCCCCCACGCGCGTTGAAAAAGTGTTTTAGATGTTTTACTCCAA
Organism: Notospermus geniculatus; assembly: GCA_002633025.1. NCBI lineage: Eukaryota > Metazoa > Nemertea > Pilidiophora > Heteronemertea > Lineidae > Notospermus > Notospermus geniculatus. Next base: position 53,679 of record NMRB01003184.1, read on the forward strand.
AAGAAGTGTCCCTCTCTCGACTATAATAGTAACTACAAAATGAAAAAATTTCGCGCCCATTTTGGTTCCCGAAGCCACCGCTAGGGCTAGCCCTAGCGGTGGCTTCGGGAACCAAAATGTTTCGCGCCCCGCGGCCATCTGACTGCTCGATTCGTACGCAATCTAAAAATAGTTCCACGACTTTTATTTGTTTCAAACGTTAAACAGTTGAAAACTATCATTTCTGAAGAAACTGTAAGTTCATAGTTTTCAAGATAATCCCATATTTTTTCTGTTTTTTTCGGTTATCCTATAAGCAAACAGTCGTTGGCACGAGTCCAACAACCCGTACAGACGGTCGCGGGTTGATACATTCAACTGATCAAATAGATCCTCTCAGTACCGGTACGGTACATTGAGGGCGATCAGATCCAAACACAGCTCCGACTTGAGCAGTAGCATTTTACAATTTCTCTCGGATTTACTACAGTTCTCATTCACACGGGTTATTTGGATATATTTGCACGAAAGTTTCATGGATTATTTCCGAACACCAACAGCATGAACCTAACAGTCGTCAATGAGTCACGTGCAGAGATCAAGGACCGCCAAGGTAAACTTCGACAATGTGCCCGAATTTGTCATTCTCGACGAAGTTCTTTCACCTTGTTAGGAATGAAACAAATTCTCTAAAATCTATCCCCCACCACTATGGCAAGCCGTTTGTTCATTAATTAAATAAACCAGGTTTCTTTCAAATAAACTTGGTTTCTTTTCAAAGAAACTTAGTTTCTTTTATAAAAAACAAGTTTATTTAAAAGAAACCTAGTTTTTGAAAAGAAACTTAGTTTTTTTAAACGAAACTAACTTTTTGTAAAGAAACCAGGTTTATTTAAAAGAAACTTGGTTTCTTTAAAAGAAACTTGTCGAGATAGTGCCCCCTCTCCCCAGGACACATTAGTTTCGGTAATGAGGGGTAAAAAGCAACAAGTGAACATATCCAGCTCATGTATAGGATCAGGAAGGGGTTAAACAAGATGTATTTCCACAATAGCTAATGCCTATCCTTTGTAAAAACAACTGATGCCAGTATTCGTTCTGCATCACACAAATGCCGATTATAGATACTTCAATGAGAGTTTGAATTTCCCGCCTGAGAAGTAGCTACGCATATATGGCACTGACTTCGAATTCCCGCCACTTCGTCACGTGACGGGAGCCGAACTTTAGCTCCGATTGTGTGAGCAGTTCAGGCGACGTGATTCGTATCAAATTAACACATCATATTCATAAAATTCCTAGTAGCGCTGGTGTTTTGAACCGGGACAGAAGTCTCCACTACTCCACACCATCTTCGTAATCGGACTAAACCACGACTGTGAACTCCTTATCCCTTTTTCATCATTGGAGTCGCAGGGTCAAGGACGCAACGGGGCTGGCATGTAGGTTAATCTTGAAGACATCCTGTACATACATAGGTAGAAAGAATTATTTTTGATCACGGGTTCCTTCTTTCCATTTTTCTTGTATCTCAGTGTCAGAACAATGTTTATTGTATTTTCCATCCTAAAAAGAATATGTAACATTTCTTTACGGAACAATAAACTAATTTGTAATTTGTAATTTGTATAGGTTTGCTACATGGGGCGAGGTCGCCACTCGCATAGAAATCCAATCATCGCTATAGGCGCCAAGCGCTGTTCCAAATGCCTGGCAATGAAGCAAACAGTGTTGATACAATGTAACTGCAAAAAATGGCAAAAGGGTGTCAAGAATGCACCAAGATTCATGGCCAGTAGACCACAGAGTAGTCTACATCTGCCGATTTCCCGTGCTACGGTGGAACTGGCATTTTGGTTCCCGAAGCCACCGCTAGGGCTAGCCCTAGCGGTGGCTTCGGGAACCAAAACTGGATGCCGGTTTACATGATCGGGGGTCGCCAGCATGCCTCTCTGGGGCTAGGTCCAGGAAAAAGTGTACAGTGGGACCATGGGACAAGCTGGTAGTGCGTAATAAAAACACCCTGTAACATGTAAATGTGGGCTATCAAGACATAATTTGGGGTAGGTTATTCAGAATTGGCTCCTTTAGATCGGAATATAGTAGTCTAATACATACTAGGCCCGTTTTATTTTAGCCTGATATTTACCGTTCCCGGCAGAGGTGTAAGGATATTGGTTTCAGGGCTGTGAAATGGCGGCGATTTCGTATGATATTTACATTGTCCGAGAAAATCGCCAATAAAAAGAGTTAGAATCATTGGAATTTAATGAAACTCAAATATGATATTCTCAACAAATGCCACTTGAGCCTGTGAAAATTTGAATTGGCTCCTATGTGTAGTTTTTGAATTATTTGGCAAAATGTATGCACAGTCGATGTACAGGACGTGTACAGAAAATTTAATTGTGGACCTAGCCCTCTGGCCAGGACCGTCTCCATGTGGAGTAGACTGGTTCCCGGTCCCAAAATTGCTATGACGGAGAGAAAGGGACCGGTATTGGGCGGCCATTTTGTGGCAGAAAGCTGCCATAATATGACGTCACAGAGGATTCCCCTCAGTACTGAGAAACAACTTACTTACCTCGCATCCCAAAATAGCTAACCAATCAACTGCGACGTTACAAATTCAAATTCAAAAAGAGCTAGCCAATCAACTACGTCGTTACATCAGGCAATACCGGTCCCTTATCCGTTAGCGATCATTACCAGAAATTTGTAAGGCTGGCGATCCCCTAGATGTCGTGCCAACAGCGTCATAGAGCCAATCAGAATGACGTGACGCATTTACTGAACCTGTGCGCCGCGCGTGATTACACTCGTGCTCGGCGTGCGTCGTAGCGTCGTAATGCCGTTGTAATGGTGAATTTCGAAAAAGTTACCAACTTCAACCCCCCTATGTACAGTGAAAAAAGTTTTCGAAATCTTCCGAAACTTCGCACACAGCCAGTGTATAGTCCTGCCTTTTGATGGCGCTATGGGCAAAGAAACTCGAACATACCGCTTTCGCGCCACGGGCTGTAGAGTCCTTGGGATGACGTGATTTTTCGCGAATTTTTTGACATTTCTAGTGTAAATGTACGTAAAAATCTTCGATGTACAGGTGTACATACAAAAAAATTAACCGATTCTCATAAAATTTTCACAGGAGATGCCTGTCAGTGTCCTCCAACCTGCTAGCTATGGGCATCGTGCACAGAACTACGGAATGTCCGCTGAACGGCACTTTTGTTGTTTGGTCAATAGGAATTCCATTGCGTTGCCGGAGGCCTACTTTGGCGCAGGCGCAGTCTGGATATTCCATATTTCTGGTAATG
>NMRB01003184.1:56980-70626 GCA_002633025.1 Notospermus geniculatus
GCCTCCTCCACAGCCAGAACCTAGCCATGACCCCTCCTCCACAGCCAGGACCTAGCCCTAATGCCTCCTCCACAGCTAGAACCTAGCCATGACGCCTCCTCCACAGCCAGAACCTAGCCATAATGCCTCCTCCACAGCCAGAACCTAGCCATGACGCCTCCCCGAGGACCTAGCCATGCCTGTCCTAGTATCAACTATCAAACAACTCATTTTTGTTCTCCACAGCCAGGACCTAATGGCCATGCCTTCATTCACCCGTGTTGTCCAGTCCTCAGCGAATACTTCGAGTGAATGCTTTTCTTCATTTGCATCATCTGTCTTGGTCAAGGTGCCTAGACTATATTATTTTAGGCTAGGGCCTATAGGCCCTAGGCCTATATCATGTAGCAGCCTCTATTAGCCTACTCTAATATTGCACTACCAGCTGTAAACCTATGTTGCTGTCACAGTGTTCAAATCACCCGCTTTATCGCTGTAGGCCATACCCCGCCCCCAAAAAGCACGCCGTCGGTCTAAAAATAAACGTTCACGCTTTGGTTCTGCATACTGAGGACCTCCGGTCCTGTTCAGCGAGGCAGGCACCTCACCGGACGTTACGTACTACACAGTCACGTTGGGTTCTGATCACAGAGGTTCTACTCAGGGAGGCGGTCCTGGTGAGCGAGGCAAGCTGGCGGAGGGTGTTGGTTTACATGGCCAGCAGCCTCGTTTTCATTTTGCCGCGCTACGCCCGCCTCAAAACGAGGATGAATGAACGCCTGTCAATCATTACGTGACGTCATTACTATGGAATTTACTACGCGATCACGTGACTAGGCAAGTTCTGCCAGCTGATAGCTATGAAACGAGCGATGAAAATGACTGTTGTTCGGCGGTTGCAGCGTAGTTCTGGTAACTAAACATTTCCTCCTGTTTTATATGAAGATGGACATGCTGAACACACAGCTTGGTACCACACGACAAAACCTGCACATTTCCAAGATGGCCGCCCTTTTAGGGGACCAGTGAATTAACAGTAGGGGTCAAAAGTTTGATGTTTTCAAATCATATCAACATGGGTTTCAAATTAAAGGTCTCAGTGGGTACAGCAACATGGCATGGGTTTCATTCCCCAAAATGAACAGTGCAATCCTTGAGGGGGGGGGGGGCAAAAGGGCCACAAATCCGACTTTTTACCCTTCCCACTGGTTCCACGGGGGCTGCAGGTGGATGAAAATAATATTTTTTTTCAACACAAGCTCTCGTAGAGCTCCAAAATGATACCCATGATGATACCCTTTCGGTGACCGTTTTTTTGGAATCTCGAAAACTGTCACCCAAAGGTGTCATCATGGGTATCATTTTGAAGCTACATTTGGGCCTACATGTAGATGAGAGAAATGTTGAAAAAAAATTATCCACCAGCAACCCCCGTGGAACTTATGGGAAGGGGTAAAAAGCTGGTTTAAAGGGCCTCTAGAGGCAGCTTGCTATTGGGCTACTAACAGTAGGCCTACTGCGACCATACAACAGGTGGCGCTAGTAACCATGAACTCATGAATTGTGGATCAAATTTTGACATTGACGAAATTTTACTTCAAAAATGATGCCCAAGTTGGATCCTCATGCCATCAATTCTCTGTTAGTAATCATATCAATATGCACTAAAAAGCTGCCTCTAGAGGCCCTACTGTACAGTTACCGGTATGTTTCTTTTCCTCCCGAATCCTGTCAGTTATTCTTTTGCTCCCCTTCCTATGATTGTGTAAAGTAGCAAGAAAACGATTTAACCGACGACATCCTGGCACACCAGGGGCATCGCGTGACTACACCTCCTGTTACATCACTCATACTCCTGGCGTCAATAGGAGCATTTCTATTTCACGGCTTGGTCCTAGTCGCGAGTGGCCAATCAAAATGCCCCTTTTATCAACTCGCGGCGTCGTCTGTCATTCTGGCTTCTAGGAATACAAATATTTTTGTTGTACATTTTAAAGGACCACAGTATTGCTTCCCAATCCTGCGTTACACCTACCCGCGTTAAGGGGAGACCTCTATTAACGACTTGGTAAACTACCGCATGCAACTAGTCTCGCGCAGCCAGCCGTTTCGTTCCGCAGTACTGCTACACAAACTTGTTCGATCCCCAGCGGCTGGGTGACCGGGACTGTAATCATACATTCTCCAACACTGGGGCGAAAGGCTTAACTACAGTATTGGAGCATGGTGCCGGTGGCGCCGGCTGTCGACAGAAAGATGCAATACAGTGGTCCTTTAAGTACAGTTTTGTCGTTATGTCAGAAATTTACTGGAAATCCAAGCATTTTACGAGACATAAATCGGAAAACTTGACTCGATTCGATCCATTGCAGTGCACTGTACAGCTGACATCGCAACCCCGGGATCGCAACTTGCAATCCAAGGCTCTTCTGCAACGCGTAATCTGATTGGCTAATATTTGGCACGTAAACTAAAGGGAACAGCCACCTTGAACTACAGTGTGCAGTGGCTATCACCGCCTGGGGCAGAAATCTGTAGTTCGACGGAATGACGCACTACCCCAGGTAGGCCTGGATGAACCGACGAGGGAAGGGGAGGATGTCAAATATGTGTGAAAACAGCTGTTTTTGTTAATAATTTCAGGATTTTTTTACAGTTTTTTCTAGTCTGTTGATGATGATGTAGTATTGTCATCGTTTAATTCAATAAAGAAGATACATGTATTTCTTTCAATGTGTAATGTTCTGTGAGGTAACCGCAGTTCTAGGGATGGTAAACAATAGGGGCCTACGAAACACAAGACGAACGCAGAAAGCATCAACGTCCATCGACCTTTGTATTGAACCTCGCATACATGTCATACCGGGCGGTCACACACGTAGCCTACACAGCAGGCATATCAATCTGAACGTCAGAGAACGATTCGTGCCAACATCGTATCTCTGACGTATATCGGACAGCGCCATATTGCTCCGGGATCTATTTCTTCGGTCATGCTCGACAAGACTGTTCAAATCTATCGATCTGAATGATCAAAGTTACCAATTAGGGATTGTGGGTGTTGCTACACATAGAAAAATGAGTTGAAGCATGTTACCTTACCTGATGAAGGGTCACTCACGCTATAGCAGCAGGTTGAACTTGTCAAGTGGTGAAGTGAAGGCTGGTCGGCCATTTTGTTTCGACATTGTAACGTTGTCCATCCTCGGTGTTATCACTGCCTAAAATGTGCCTTAATCCACTGAATAACTTCAGATTCTACAATAAATAAAATTATCCCACCAATATAATGCGCAAAGAACCCATTTATACGTGAAAAAGTATCAGCATTGGTCTGCACTATATCATCAAGTGCGGAAGGTTACGGTCAATGTCACAGACGACCCACTCACTGCGGCGAATCACTGAATTATCTCGTGATTTGCGAGATGATTACTACGCCGAGGCTCCTATATACAGTCGAGGTAGGTTACGATGGCCGCCCGAATGTAGCCGAGTACCTCCGAAGATGACGTCGATTGCAGGCATATGTGTTAGTGTCCAGGGGTAGCGAGCATAAAGGGGTCGTAACCCTACATGTACGTCAGGCCTAAGCCAGGCGTAGTGCTCGTCGTGGCCCTAGCACTACGCCTGGTTTAGGCCTGATGTAGGGTTACGACCTCTTTATGCTCGCTACCCCAGGTGTATAAATGGGTACCGGTCGGAAATGCTAAGATTGTAGCGCTGAATGAGCAGCTCATCTGAGTTCTATTGAAAGGTTTCAGGATAGACTGGGGTTAAAGTGTAAAGTCGGATGACAGCTCTACCGTTGTTGATATCAGACTATAAACCCAAACTTTTTTTCTATGCTTCGTGCCGGGGGCAGCACCCCATACAACCTTATCTTCAACACTACTGAGTATTAGTATATCTCAAACAATTTTGGGTTAGATTTATTTCATTTATTACGTGGATACTGAGTTATTATGGTCAGTTCAAAAAGTAAATTAGATTTTACATTTATATCCACAACGTTATGTCCATCCATTTTTTGGTCCAACTTGTCTCACTGGCTGGTGCCGTTAACTGCATGCTGGATAAAAATGTCTCATTTTGTTGCAAAGTTTTGGCATTAATGAACTAGAAATTGACTTACCAGTCAATTTGAAAGACCGCCCTTGGAAATTGGGAGCTAAGCCAGAGTTGACCCATCGAGAATTATTATCGAGCGGCCAGGGTTGGTGCCAGGTTTTTGAAATAGGGAGAATAAAAGTCTCCCATTTCTAAAAAGCAGGGAGACTTTTTTCCAAAGAGGGAGACTTGATTTCTCCCTACTAACTTCAGAAGGAGAAGCTGTAAAGGTCACTACTATTCACTACTATTCAGTGATAAACTGAACTACGTGCTATGTACAGCCAACAGGGTCCAATAACAGATATCTGGAGGACCAGAAAGGGATTGACTCTTCCCCATATCCATTGAATCATCAATCAAGAGAGGAACCAGTCCAGGGTGATCACAACGCCATCTTCAGCATACATAACGAACTAAAAGCACATGTGTAATGTTAGCTGCATGTTATAGAAGTGATAGTAATAGTACTATGAATTGCCTGAAGATGGCATTTCAGTCACTCAGTTTGAACCAGTCATGAAATACAGATAAAACGAGAAATTTCACCCAAATTTCGCACTATTTGTACACGGATGACCCCAAGCATCAATAGGGTTCTGTGTAATACGCACATCTACAATTCCTGAAAGTTTTACCGCGATACATGGCGTTTTTCGTTAGTTATCGTTGGAGAACCGCAGATTGGATGGAGAGATCCAGAGAGAGAGAGAGAGAAATTCAGTAAAAACAAGGAAGACCGCCCCATTGAGATGGGGCGGTCTTGATAATGCAACCCAGATAAGTACTACACTCTTAGCCAAAAAGGTTTCTTTAGGGGTTCTTTGTGCCTCACCAGGGGAACCCCAGGGTTCTCTGCCCTACAATGGAAGACTGCAGTATCTGCATATTGCAGTCTTCGTTTGGAAGCAGCATATCTCCCTTGTTTTAGGTGGCAGCTCTGAATAATTTTGCAAGAAAGGAGAGTAGTATCTACTGATGTTATTACACACCTACATTGTCCACTTCACTGAATAGGAAAGGCTGCAGAGGCTGTACAAGGGAAGACTGCAATATGCAGATACTGCAGTCTTCCATTGTAGGGCAGTTCTATATAGAACCTTCTGTAAAGAATCCGAAAGGTTCCATATAGAACCTTTAGGTCGCTAAAAAACCCATAAAGGTTCCAGTTAGAACCCTAGTTTTCTGAGGAAAAGGTTCTATCTGGAACCTCTAGGGGTTCTTAAACAACCCGAGGGTTCTTAAATCAGAGGGTTCTCCTGGTGTGGCAGCAAAGAACCTTTTCGGCTAAGGGTGAGTTTATACTTCGACGCAGGACCATCGGCGTCCGACGCCCGATCAAAATCTGTATGGCGCACACGAGCGATTTTTCTAGGCGACTAGCCTTACGACTACAGGAGCGACTGAACATATTTTTAGTTTTTTTAGTTTTTTTTGACTCGTTTGCGACAAATGCTTCACTGGGAGATCAGTGATGTCGCGGATGACATCACTGATCGACCTCAAAGGTAATTATCGCATTCGACCTAGTAGTCGCATCGGTAGTCGTCCCATTTTAGTCGCTCGTGTGCGCCATGCTTAAAGGGCACCGCAGACTAGCGATTTTTTCGAGCGATTTTGTAGGCGACCGGCCTTGCGACCACAGAAGCGACTGAACATTTTTCAGTTTTTTTAGTTTTTGTTGACTTGTTTGCGACAAATGCTTCTTTGGAAGATCAGTGATGTCGTGGATGACATCACTGATCGACCGCAAAGGTAATTACGGCAGGCGACGTAGTAGTCGCATCGGTAGTCGCCCCCATTTTAGTCGCCAGTGTGCGGAGCCCTTTAGAGTGTAAGTTTTCAAATGGTGAGTTGAAAGGTGAGTCGGTCACCAGTTATGCAGCGTATATCCGAGCAATGAATAGGACCTGTCAGTCAGTTGACCAATAGGTGTCACTACCGTCGAATTCAATGCCTGGGGACCAATTCATGGTTGACTGAGCACCAATCAGAAGAAGTTTCTATTGTATTGGTCGCAGGAACTTTGCTGCCGTCTTTTGGCGATACGTGCGGCTGACTGATCCTATATTTGTCATAATTAATATTTGAATCATTGATTCCTCTGGTGCCAGCTTTCAGTCTTCGCGGCAGATCTTGAGTAAAAAATGATATGGCGAATCCCAAATACTAGTAACCACCATTGACAAGAGATAACATGGGAACTTTGATCTTATCATTTCAGGAAGCCATTCTGTTTCACCTGACTGATATCCCGCCGATACCGTACCATTGATCAAAGAAATGCCAAAGCCCAGCCCAACCTTGCAGTTACTTCCTAGTATTAGAGGGTGCAGAAATCCTGTGCAAAAGGCGGACGGAAGGCCTATTGTAGGTGGAGAAAGAGTTCCAAGGCAGGAGTGGAGAGGGTCGCTTGGAGGCGCGGAAAGAGCTCCAGTGCGGGAGGGACGAGGAGGGCTGCTTGAAGCCAGAGACAGTGTTCCAATACAGGTAGAGGAAGAAACGCCGACTGAAGAAGAGTACAGTCTTCCACGTGCAGAACAAGCTGAATCCGACCTGTCCTACACTTTGACAAATACAGTTCCCCCTCCCACTTAGACCATGATTGTGAAGATCTGACAAATGTTTACCTTTGTGCTTCCTCAACGGTGATACCTGATGGATGCAAGTAACGTTGTATAATATGAATTGTGATACAAACATTGTTTATTCAAGGAATTAAAGCTGAACTGCATGAACAAAAAGCCCTCATGCGGCAAGCAAGAGAAATGCAAACGCCCTGCAAACACCTCAAACGAAGGCCTAGAACATGATAGACCCCGCGATGCCAGGAGGGCGCCACCTTATTTGCTTTCGGGCAACAGAGCTGTCAACATCTCCGGATACCGCTTACATGTACACTACTCAAAGAAAAAAAATTCAAGTCGTTTTAGAGGGGATTCGAACCGTCAACCTTCTGATTTGTAATCCACCACTCTATCCACTCGGCCAAAGAGCCAGCTGACAAGGACATGATTCGTGTTTGTCATAGACGTAGGCCTTCGCCTTACGTAATAATAGTACGAATGAGAGAAAACACGGGAAGCCACCAACAAGTTCGGTGTGGCCGAATGGGGAAGACGGTGGAACGATGATAACAGGGCGCGGGTTCGATTCCCAGCTGGGTCAAAACGTTTTCTTTCAAAAAAGTGCCCAGCAGTAGCTCACCAGACGTTGTTGACACCTTGACTGCTCGAAGACAAATAAGGTGGCGCCCTCCTGGCGTCGTGGGGTCTATCATATTCTGAGCCTTCCTTTGAGGTGTTTGTAGGGCGTTTGTAATTCTCTTGCTGGCCGCATGAGGGCTTTTTGTTCATGCAGTTCTCTTTGAAGCCAGTCCGGTCCCAAAGGACTAAAACTGGAGCCCTCAACGCCGAGGTCTGCATTTTGAAGAGTCGAGTGGAACTGCTCCGTCCTCACACTCGATGTACACTTTCCAGATGGTTTGGTGCTATGTGTAAATCCCCTGCCAAATACTTTGCTCACTGTCGGCAGCAGATTTTTGACATGTGACATCTAGTGCTCATCACGCATCAAGGCGGAGACGTATGGAGAGCGCTCCAGTGCAGGAGAGGGGGAGGGCCGCCTGAAGACAGTGACAGACTCTCCAGTGCTGGAGTGGGGAGGCCGCTTCAAGGCGGAGATAGACTGCAGTGCAGGAGAGGGAAGAGGGAGAAGAGTCCAGTTTTCCTGCAGAACAAGTTGAATGCGAGCTGCTGTTTTTTTTTGCATCGATATTTCCCCCTCTATCCTCACACTCACAGTGTACATGTACCTTTCAAATGGTTTGGTGCTACCAAGAATATATAAGTACCAAGAATGTACAACTCCAAATATGTGCCAAAAGTGAGTTTACTAATTTGCCTCTGGTGACCCTGTAACTGAAGGGATCTTAATTTGTGAAGGATTATTGTGTAGGGAAGATCATTACGAACAAAATGACACCTCCCGCAGTTGTATGCACTCAGAAAACCGAGCTACAGAGCAGTTTTGAATGGACCATATTTTCGACAAATTGATATCGTACTTGATCTCTGGGTCGGGCACTCTGAACTAAACAACAAATCCATGGTTTCACCAAAATCAAAAAAAAATTGTATGCCAGTAATATGTCTGTAACTTTACATAAGAATATTGACGTTATTCTAAATACATGTAACACAATTCAGTCAACAACCCTTAAATTTAAACATTGGTTATTTAATTAGAAGGCCTATAATTACCGTACGCCCTCTATTATCAGAAAAAGTAACCTAATGCCCACCCTTTTGATTGATTGCTGAGTTGTACATTCTTGGCACTTTTATTCTTGGTGCTACGAGTCCTGCCGAATACTTGCTCACTGTGAGCAGCAGGTGACATCCGTGTAGGCCTACATTATATAACAAGGGTGACTTGTTTCTGCTTCTCTCTCTCTCGTGATATTGTATGTTCTGTGATGAAAATGCAGCACAGTCAACAGACTGACCATGATAACTGTATAAATAATGTCCATAATTGGCTTTATGCAATATGAATACCAAATTTTTGCTTAGCCCAGCTATCCTCATTGCTCAAATTTTTATACTAGTTTTTTTATGTGCTGAATTAATACGATAGCATATTATGATTATGATCTGATATTAATTCAGCACATAAAAAACTAGTATTAATGAGGAACCCGCATGCCGTTTATCCCGACAGGTCGGCGCAGCGACCGATGAGACCGAACCGACGTCATTGACGTCGTTTTATGTGTTGACGTTGCGTCATGAAAAAATCTGCCGTACATTTTTCTACAGGAAAAAATGAGATAAAGACGTTGCCGTTATCGCCATCCTACCTCTTTATTTTAAGGAAAAAAGCAAAGAAATTTTAGAAATTTTCATCCCCGACAAGATGGTGCAATTTTTAATGTCATTCGACCGAAAAAATAGGGTTTATTTCACGCCAGAAGTTAATGGAAATGACTTGAAATCACGTTGAAAAAAGAAACTTCGGTCTCATCGGTCGCAGCGCCACGTCGTGACGTTAGTTCGTCCGGTTCCTCATTCAATAAATTACTCATGTATGTCTTTTTACGGAAAATTTAACCTCCCAGTTTGAATTTGCTGGAGGCATAGTCCAGAACAGGCTACTGTCCACCTATGTGGGGTCTTTTTCATGCCCTGGTATACACCCTTCCTATAATGTGGTGCAAATATGCGAACGTGCACCTGGGGACGAGGTTCCATTAAAAATATGTTAAAAAGGGTTGACATTTTTTAATTCAGTCGGCCAAAATGTACATTTTGTACTATTCACATTGATTTCGAAGCGGCAGATTTTGCAGAATACGCCTCCGAAGTTTGGCTGTCTAATGCATTTCCCATTAAACTAAAATCCTTCTTTCGCCTTTTTCTCAAAACGGCGCTTGATTTGAGGACAATAGGGAGGTTTCGCAAGCGCCCGGTTAGGCCCTACGACGACGTTTATCTATTGTGTGGGTGTACCCAAACAATAGATAAACGTCGTCGTATGGCCTAACCGGGCGCTTGCGAAACCTCCCTACACTCAACAAACCCCGCGAGCCATTTGCTTTAATCTGTCTGGTGTTCCAAGCAAAATCTGGTGCAAAATTCTTCGAACTGTGCCATAGATTGAAGAGTATTTATAAGTATTTTATTATTCCCGAGTGACTTGTTGATACATAGTGGTTGTGTACTCAAATCCATGCTGTGTAAAACCGGTGGAAATGTAAATAAATTGTACCGAGAGTATCTCAAAAAAGTATCATCATTTTGGTTCTGTCTCAAAAATAAATTGGGGGTCACCTGGGTGAGCTATAACTGTCGCGTCAGTGAGCGTCTGCCTCTTCGGTCGTAGGCTACTTCGTGGTTAACAGGACACGTTTTTAAACCGCTAGGCCTGTTGACACCAAACGTGGTACCCATGTCCTCCTAGGCCAGATGCCCATATGTCACACAGGTGAACATGTGGTCCCTGTTCTCTAAAAAATGAAGAGTGAAACTTTCACTCCATTGGAGTGGGTCAGTGACCACTCTTAAAAATTTCACTCGAATTCCACTCTAAATGAGTGAATTTCACTCTATTAAGTGAAATTTCACTCTTTAAAGAGTGAAATTCACCAGAGAGTACTCTCTGGAGAAATTCACTCTTTAAAGAGTGAATTCACTCTTTAAAGAGTGAAATTTCACTCTTTAAGGAGTGAAATTTCACTTAATAGAGTGAAATTCACTCATTTAGAGTGAAATTCGAGTGAAATTTTAAAGAGTGGTCACTGACCCACTCCAATGGAGTAAAAGTTATAGGGTAGCCAATAGGTTCAGAAAGGCTGGTGTTCATAAAAGTTAGCAAATGCTTTTACATGTACTTAGATTCGTACTAGTGTCCAATGTAAAATGTGCTACAAAAGTAAAAGCATTTGCTTAAAATATCATGACTGTCACTTGCGTTGAAATCCGATGGAAAATCCAGGAAATTGAACAAATATCTATTTTTTTGTGCTTTTTATTTCGCAGGTTTACATCCCAAATTGCCTGTTCAACTCTGTTATGTGCCACTGTGGTCACCTGACTGGCCTGTCAGCAATGGTCAGTGGCCATCACATTCAACAGGCAGGGATAGGGAAGAAAGTAATGTCTCAGTCTGCATGCACTGCTGTTGCTGTTCCCTATCTTTTTCTTGTTTTGAATGAATTGACCCCCCCCCCCGCGATAGTCTTCAGAAGGGATAAGAGCCTCGCTCCAGGTGAATGTGCAGATGAGTACACGTTACCATTCATATTCATAAGTAAATATACCAAAGTTCTCGCCACGATTTTCATCAATCAGGGCGCTTCAATGGAATAGACCGTAAATGGCGACGAAGTCGGCAACGCGCGCGCCCGCGCGGGGGGTGGGGATCTGGGGGCCCTCCGCCAGAAAATTTTGACTTTTGTTTTCTTGTTTCGACTAGAGACTGACCACGTGGCTTGTCGTGTCTGGTTTGGGACTGTTCCCATTTCAACATGTTCAGGTGTAGGTTGCAGGAACCTGTTACATGCAGTCTTGGCATCATAAACATGCTCAGGGATGTCAAAGAGATGTATCTATCACCACTCTGGTTTGCTGATTATCGATCTGTTGAACAGGTCGTCAACGACATTTAGTGAGGTTTCGCAATCTGACGAAATACGAAGTACAAAATACGAAATTCAACTTCATTCCCAGGACGTAATGTATTTCTGGAAATGGTTGGTACCACAAAATGTCCCTGCTGCCAGTGCGTCTTTTAGCATCATACAAGATCGAGAGAGTTATGGTGCGTCTTTAATTTTAAAATTTTCACTTCGTACGAAAGATAAATTTCAAAGTTTAATACACACCGTAACTCTATCGCTCTAACGTCATACGCTAAGACGCTCTTGCACCAGGCAATATTAATGGTACCAACCATCTCCTGAAATACATTACGTCATGGGAATGAAGTCCAATTTCGTATTTCGTACTTCGTGTTTCGTCACATTTGCGAAACCTCACTATTATTGACGAACCGGTAGCGCTAGCAGGGCCGTATTTAAATTTTTGGTCCTGGGGGCAGAAGACCTCTTTTTGCCGTTTTTGGCCCAAAATCTGCATGAAAAGCACGTTTCTTGGTTGGCTCTGGGGGGGGGGNAATAAGATACACTGATCCAAAAAATAGGTAGAAGAGACCAAGTTTGATTAAACTTTAGAGGAATTATACTATCAGGAATTATACTAAATGCTGGAAATGGGGCTAATTTGTATTCCCACATCAGTTATGAAATAGAAATCGGGTTTCTAAGGTGAAAGACATTGCTTCCTACCAGAATCGAACCCACGGACCCTCGCATAAGGCATCAATCGCCAGCACTAAGGGGCAGCACGCCTTAAACCACTAGGCCAAATCCCCATCTTCAAAAAAGGTGGTTAAATGGCCCATGTTTAAACGAGGCGTCCACCAGTACCCTGCGAGTAGTCCAAACAATCTCCGAACCCAAACAGTTGGCTTCGGGAACCAAAATGCGAGTGCTCAGCTCGAAGTCAGATTTCTGCACCTAGTTCACAGCATTGAAACATTCTCTGCAGATGACATCACTTCTGCCATCTCCCTGACGCATGGACGGGGAAGAACAAGGGCATGGCCTGCTACACGCCCATGATGGCTGCTGACGGCGACAGCAGGTGTAGGCCTACCACCGGTACATGATGATACCTTCCCTTGCTAGTGAAACTACCTCAACCTAATGTAGGTAAAATGAGTGCCAATGCACTGTTGAGTATGTTCTTCCTATTTTTGTGAGGAACGTCTTTCCCACAAACTCTAGGCCTACAGAGCTTCACGCTCATGCTAAAAACCGGCGTAAGCAGAAAATTCGATTTTCCTCACACACATCATCACATGACCTACGAGACCCTACCATGCTACCGATAGACATGTCACATGCATGCCTAGGCCTACATTATGATGTATTTGTTTCGAAATTCACTCAACTGCTGTAGCCGAAATGTCAAAATATTGGCAGAGCTACAAGCTCCAAGCTTCTTGAGCTTCAGCATGTCCACGCGCCGGCCAGCTGACTGAATCACTGCATACGGGCACTTATCATCACTCTCCCTAGTTACGGTTACAACGAGGATTCTGATTGGTTGGTTATTTTTGTCTGGCAGGAAGTTTCCAGCTCTTCTCATCAGTAAACGTAGCCTGCTGCACTTCGCGGAAAACAGTTCGTAGATAAATCATCATCCAGAATATAACTCTAAAGAAGTAAACCTAAATTAAACCTAAAATAATACATTCTATCAGACAAAAATAAAATATATCTTCAACAAGGTGTCGCACACCTCTCATATCCGCGTGTTCTATATTTAGAAAGATATGCTGTGACCCAATTCAAATCGGAACATCCCGGCAATAGGATAAGAATTGCTGAATGAAAACATTAATTAGTCCCTAGTATGTCGCATGATGATCACAAAAAATACATGGAATAACGTGGAAGAAAACATGGGTTTATTGGTGTGTTTATTCATTCCGACGCAGGATAACAATGATCTTTACGAAAGTTATGGGACGAGCATGAGGTGGGAAGCACTCCGGGAAGCACTAAAAAGAACAGCTCATAATTGAAGCCGCGGAGTACGGTTCTCGTCCTTCTGCTGATTTTCTCGGGATAGGCCAAGATAACTCCAGTAACATCGGCTGGATCTTGGAGGCTGGATCCAGAGTTAACGGAACCAGGGTGGGGGTAGGGATAGATTTTAGAGGATTTGTTTCTGAATAGATGGTTGTTTTGTGCAACAATGAGTGATAAAGTTATAACTGAAAACGGAAGGTAATAGGGCATGCCCCTGAAGAACTAAAGGCGGTGAAAGTATTAGGCCTAGGCCTAGCTGCAGTGACAGGCGAACGCCAACCGACTCTGCCGCCAAGGTGGAATGGTTGTGGTCAATGTGGATGCTAACTAAGTGGCAGAATGGGTGGTTGGTGAGAGGATGCATTGTCCACGTATGGCCAATGCATCCTCTCACAGAGTG
>NMRB01003185.1:19177-41085 GCA_002633025.1 Notospermus geniculatus
ACTTTTCAAGGTCACAGAGGTCAAAGTTTGACAAAAGTGACGAACCTCTCACAGTTTGTTATTATTTCACCGAGCGACTTCATATTTTGCATAAACATGCATTGGAGGGGTACCTTCAAAAATACCAAGTTTCGGCCCGATTGGACATCCAGTATGGCCGCCAGGTGGCGTAACCTGAAAATCAAGTAAGTGCTATTACTCAGGAACGACTTGACGCAGAGGGCTCAAATTTGATATTTACCTCCATCTAGATGACCTTTACATGCACGTCAAATTTCAGCCTGATTTGACTTCAAACATGGCCACCAGGTGGCGTAACCCAAAAATCATCAAAGTGCTGTAACTCAGGAACGCTTTAACCCAAAGCGCTCCAATGTGCTATGTGGGCCCCTGCAGATGACCTTTATGACCATGTGAAGTTTCGGCCCGATCGGACATCCAATATGGCCGCCAGGTGGCGTAACCCGAAAATCATCAAAGTGGTGTAACTCAGGAACGACCTGACCCAAAGCACTCCAATGTGCTATGCGGTCCCCTGCAGATGACCTTTATGTGCATGTGAAGTTCCGGCCCGATCGAACATACAATATGGCGCCAGGTGGCATAACCCAAAAATCATCAAAGTCCTACCTGGGAGTGACTTGACCGAGATTGCTCATAACACTGATATGTACCTCCCTCTGTCATTAGACTATTATGTCCAACCCGGTGAGCACATGGTCCATGGACCATTTCATTTATTTTTGGCAGCAAGTACTGACAGTAATGACTGATTCATAAGGTAAATAGCCTTGGCTAAATTGCAAAATATGATTCAAGAGTGTAACTATCTCTGCAATTACTGACTGGTGTCCCAGATCTTGCCAATTAAAACCCAGGCATGTAACCGTTATCTCCCTGGGCGTTATTAGCATTCCACGATCGATTTTATCGTTGGACTTCGCATTGGATGGAAAAATAAATCATCTGTCAAAACTTTCTCTTCATTCTATTCATTTCTTGGTCTTCCTGTGTAGCGTTCCGACGAATAATACTCTCAAAGTCTACCTTCCTATTTACTGTTGTGGAATATCCATAATCCTATTTTGGAACACACACAAGAACATATTTGACTATCATATGACCCACTTTCATTGAGAGACTGTGTTCTGTGAAATTCAAGACAGGTCTTATTGTTATTGTGCATTCTTGACAATAGGATTTATCTAGTGTGAATTCCAAGATGACTAGCTTTGTTCTAAGGGGTAAGTCAAGTACTTGTAGTACCGGGTAGGCCTTGTTAAACTTCAAGCACACTGCCTCTCATGTCTCAATGACATCCTGACTGCATGACTGTTCCTAGGTTTCCTGGTTATCCACATACATTTATGCTACATCTACACGTACGTGTATGCCACCACCCTGGGTTAGTATACTAGTAGATGCCTGCTTATGATGTTCATAGAGTGTTTGTTTGGTGGGAATTTAATACCTGAAAGCTGGGACAAGTTGGTATTGATTTTGTTTCAGACATTCAGTGTGCTTGGTTTTTCATTTATTACCGTACATGTAGTTACATGAAGAGATAGATTGGGAGAGTGTGGTGACGGGTAAGGTGTGGCAGTGTGTACCACTGTATTGGGTTGAGGTTGGAAGTCCTTTAATCCGTAAACGTCCTCATTCAAAACTTCCGAATTCCCACCCCTACGCTGGCAAATGCTTTTTGACTGCCTTTGATGTTTGACCTTGATTTCTGGCATTCCCAATGTGGCATTGACCATTTATGTTTCACCAGTTTTCAAGGCCAAAACTTGAGCACATCCCATATTGTCCACTTGACCCTCTCAGGAAGTTCGAGATCGGTTTGTTGTTTCTTGTTGGCCGACTTCTTGGTCTCCATATTCATGATATCTGGAGCCTGATTCACAAAGCCCTCTGAGCGTACGTAATGATCTTATTTATTGTCAGCAATTCAACGAACAATAGATTCGGGCAGTGCTAAGATCATACGTACTCTTAAGAAGGCTTTGTGAATCAGGCCCCTGATGAGCAGGTTCAATCATACATGTACATGTATGCAGAGTTCAGTGAGAATACAATAAACATGTAGAAATTGTACAGACTTGTCATTATTTGCCGACAATTCCATTACGTAAATACTTTATTGACTGCATAGGCTATTATGAGCCAATAGTATCACATTAAGGGTTGAAAATAGACCGCTATCAGAAGTTACACAACCATTTACGTATGAAATATTTAGCGGTCTCTTCCTTTTTGGACTAGATGAGTGGCATACTGTTGGTGCGATATTTCAGTTTTTAACCAGGTTTTTTAACCAGGTTTTCGAAGAAAGTCCTGGTTATTAAATTACCGAAAGTGGCGGGCGTCCGGGCGGTCGGGCGTCCGGGCGTCTTGTCCGACTGATAACTTAAAAACGGCTTGAGATTTTCTTTTGAAATTTTTGGGACATGTTGCTTGTAAGTAGACGTTGTTTCCTTTCGATATTCAGCGTCATTCGATTCAAGGTTTGGCCAATAGGGGGCTAAATGTGAAAACAGAAAAAGTGCTATTTCTCCTGAACAAATGGACGGATCGTCACCAAATTTTTATCATAGGTATATCTAATGACGATACATAACATAATACCCGGGTTTTTCATTTGACCTACTTTTCAAGGTCACAGAGGTCAAAGTTCGGCAAAAGTTACGAACTTGGCACGTGTCGTCGTTTTCTCACCTAGCCATTTCATACCTTGCATAAATGTGTACTAGAGGGATACCTTCTGAAATACGAAGTTTCGGGCCGATCGCACATCCAATATGGCCGCCAGGTGGCGTTACCCGAAAATCATCGAAGTGTTATAACATGGGAACGACTTCAGATTTTCTTGTGAAATTTTGTGGACATGTTGCTTGTGAGTAGACATTGTTTCCTTTCGATATTCAGCATCATTCAATTCAAGGTTTGGCCAATAGGGGGCTAAATGTGAAAACAGGAAAAGTGCTATTTCTCCTGAATGAATGGACGGAACGTCACCAAATTTTTATCATTGGTATATCTAATGACGATACATAACATAATACCCGGGTTTTTCATTTGACCTACTTTTCAAGGTCACAGAGGTCAAAGTTCGGCAAAAGTTACGAACTTGGCACGTGTCGTCGTTTTCTCACCTAGCCATTTCATACCTTGCATAAATGTGTACTAGAGGGATACCTTCTGAAATACGAAGTTTCGGGCCGATCGCACATCCAATATGGCCGCCAGGTAGCGTTACCCGAAAATCATCGAAGTGTTATAACATGGGAACGACTTCAGATTTTCTTGTGAAATTTTGTGGACATGTTGCTTGTGAGTAGACATTGTTTCCTTTCGATATTCAGCATCATTCGATTCAAGGTTTGGCCAATAGGGGGCTAAATGTGAAAACAGGAAAAGTGCTATTTCTCCTGAATGAATGGACGGAACGTCACCAAATTTTTATCATTGGTATATCTAATGACGATACATAACATAATACCCGGGTTTTTGATTGGACATACTTTTCAAGGTCACAGAGGTCAAAGTTCGGCAAAAGTTACGAACTTGGGACATTTCGTCGTTATTTCAGCTACCAACTTCGTACCTTGCATATATGTGTACAAGAGGGACACCTTCTGAAATACCTAGTTTCAGGCCGATCGGACATCCAATATGGCCGCCAGGCAGCATTACCCAAAAATCATCGAAGTGTCATAACATGGGAACGACTTGACCCAGAACTGCGCCTTCCAAATATCATGAACTAACCACAGACACCTAACAATGCCTCGTCATTTCAGCCTCTACCTCATTTTATTCACGCCGCCACTTCGAAAACCTGGTTATTCGCCACGCCCAGCGTGCGCCTTGTTTCCATTGGTATACATGCCTCCTTACTACTCAGATCTGAGAGGGGAAAATTCCTGTCAGCCTGATTGCACACGAAATTTTGAAAAATAAGTACTGTACATTGAATGCAGGCCTTGGAGTAAGAAGCGAGTGATTGCTCGCACCCGCCATCGCCCGCGTAAAATGAAATTTAGGCGTGCTAAAAGCCGCCCGCCTAGAAAACACATTGAAAAAATCGCCCGCCTCGCCAAGCTCGTCTTATGTCTTAAGCGCTGTCTGCTGGCAACGTTGGAAGCTCCAGGAACCAGAATGCTGTATCGCTCATGCCGATTGGTCAGTTCTCGTCAACTGCTCGTCCACAGCCAATCATATTGCAGCTTTCATATGATGTTTGGTTTACTGTTTGTCATTCAAACTGGTTGACATCGTCAACAGCTCGCCTAGCACAATTTCTTTTGACTTAGGTGGGCTGTTTTCCACCCACCTACAATTATCATACTCCAAGGCCTGACATTGTCTTTTTCCCTTGATTGTCATGTCCAGTGGTGTGTCCTGCTTCAACATGATGATCACTCATGTGGTCATGAATGTTTGCCTATTTACAGATGCAGCATCCAGACGTAAGAAGTTTGCCAAAGCCGCCTACAGCTACTCACCTGAGAATCAGGATGAACTGCGCCTGGAGGTGGGCGATGTTGTTGAGGTCATAAATGAGGTAAGATATACATGTATGATTAGGTGATTAGGACACCAAAGTTCAGTTTCAAATTGGCCATATTCATTTTGACCTTGGTAATCAAGACACCTCTCAATTCAGGACAGTAATTGTCAGTCCCGAAGATGTGTCCTTCATTTCATGGAGGTTCCACTGTATATTGAATGATGGGTGGTTGAAATGAAAGGACTCTGACCGTGGTCTTGTCTTGTCTTCAGGAGGAGGAGGGCTGGTGGCGAGGGCTGCTACGAGGGCAGGAGGGGGTTTTCCCATCGAATTTTGTGGAGGTGGTCAATGGGTCTGCTGATGTTGAGGAGAATGAGAAGAAAGAAGGTATGTATTTTCATGTTTACTGTAGAATAGGGTTAACTGACCCAAGGTTTATGATCGGATACTCAAATACTCTGGAAAGTGCAGCTGTGTGTTACTCAATGGAAGTGAATAGAACTTGTACAATTCATGTCCTCAACCTCCATTAGGCCAGACTTTTTTTATAAGTTGGTTCGCGGATCCGCCGCCTGGGAAAAGGCTGGGAACAAGAAAAAAATAAAATCACTTTTTTTCACAGTTCTCAGGGCCGCCGCCCCGAAATATGCCAAAATGAAAAAAAAATTAAAAATTTATTTTTATTTTTATCCCGCCCGCCGATCCTGTAAAGATACTGGCGGTGGATCGTTGGCTGATTTCAGCGCCAGTAGTCCCTGTGCTCTATTGTAATGAAAATTTTACCTTAAGTAAATAAACTTCAGTCACAAAATGCATAACTTTGTCTTGCCGTCTCATCATTATCGAATCTTCTTAGCAAACTAGGCCTAAAGTTACAGTTCCGACGGAGCTATCCATCCACTCGAGGTGACTCAATTCCTGGAACTCCACGTGTGTTGGCTACTCGCCAAGATGCAGTGACATGACCTATTTAGTGCTGCATCATCCAATGGGTGAGGGGATACCACAATGAAATTCCCATGACATTATTGGCAACTATATTTGGCACACCATGTGCATGGGGTGTTTACACATTGCAAGTCATGTTCATTTGGATTTGAGTTGAAACTTGGGATCAGATCCTGTTGAATAGGATTTTGTAATCCATTGAAAAGTTGAGATGAGAATAAATAGTTCTACACCTTGATATATTCTTAATGTAAGGAATTTCAATTTTTATTTTCAAATAAATTTTTATGTTTTTTTCATCCTCCGCCATGAACGTAATACAGACAAAACTTCGAGAACTAGGAAAAAAAGTTTTATTTTTATTTTTTTTCCGCCCTCCGCTGCAAAGGGGTGGTGAAAAAAATCCGCGAACCAACTTATAAAAAAAGTCTGGCCTTAC
The DNA here is from genome assembly GCA_002633025.1 of Notospermus geniculatus. Classification (NCBI taxonomy): domain Eukaryota; kingdom Metazoa; phylum Nemertea; class Pilidiophora; order Heteronemertea; family Lineidae; genus Notospermus; species Notospermus geniculatus. The sequence goes on from NMRB01003185.1 coordinate 25,078, forward strand.
CTCAATATTTTAAAATGTCGCATCTCTAGATTGTAAAATATATCTTGTTTCTTCCAGATGATAAACCTGCTGAAGTTACTGAAATCAAAGCCAAGAAAGTCCGAGGTGTTGGTCTGGGCAACATATTTGGCGGCGAAGCAATCAAACTCAAGTCAACGGTAGTCGATAAGGAAAAGGTATTTATGTTACAAAGCTGTCATTGCCTATGCAAAATATGTCGGGGAGTGGGTCAGGAAGGAGATTCCATGACACACAAAGTTGAACACCTTCGTTCCACAACACAGAAAGGAGCCTGTTTTGGTGGTGGATCTGGGTCTTCAGATGGCGGGGGTGGGGTAGGGAGTCATTTGGACATCAAAAGTCAATGTCGAAGCTGAAGTTGTGTTCTTTTTCTTGCAGTCTTCCCAAGCTCAGGAAGAGGCAGGACCACCCCGACCTATCAAACCAAGTAAGTCATAATGTATCACACTTCAGAGAGGGGGCAAAAGCCACTGTAATTGTGACGTGAACAGTTTGCCATGGCGATATGGTGAGTCGAAGATCGGATATTGTTTGTCGGTTGAGAAGGCTGCAGATTTTCCAGCCAAATTGATACATGTTTCAAACTGTGTTTGGAACAAATTTCCGAGATGTGTGGATGTCGGACATGTCAGAAGTATGGCAAACTCCATCAGGTTGACTGGTCAGTCGCAGTTACAGCTGGGCTCTCCCCATCCATTCACGTCACATCCAAAGTTGAAGCCGAGTACAGCACTCACTAAATATGCATGGTGGTTGATGTCAGTTGTAGCCCAAGGTTCTTCACTGTAGCTTGTGACCTGTGTCATGTGTTTGAGTGCAAAGTTTGTGAGGTGATGCGGTCACGGTCACTTTATGATGTGCTGTAGTCATTGTGCAGGTGTAGACATTGTTTCTAGCCTTGCCCTTGGCCTCGTCCACACACTCATGTCATAGCTATCTGTAGCTCCGTGTGCCATAGCTGAGTGTAGCACCATATTCCAAGTGTAGCACCAAGTGCCACAGCTGTAGCACTCTCTTTGAGTTGGAGCAGGGTGGCCGAGTCTGTAACCTATTAGGTTGGAGGTCCCCTTTCAGTGAAGACTCGTTTATCTTCTATTTGTGGAGCCATATTTTTCATGCCCCATGGCCCTAGGGGATTGTTAAGTTTGCACATGACTGCCTATATTAAGCCTAAGTAGGACTTCAAAACCTTTGATGCCCTGATGACTTCCCAGAGGTTCTAAAGTGCACGAACAGGGCTGTCAGGGGTTACTGTATAAAACTTGTATTGGTGATTTGATTGGCAGATTGAGAGCTCGATTTAATGTGTCAGTATCGCAGCATTTCGTGAAAGACACAATGATGAGTAACCTGGTGTAAGGATGCCAATGTTTCGCTTGTGCAAACCAGTGGGTGGTCTTTGACACATTCACATGTCTCCAAGATAAGCCTGTCATGCATGACTTCTACTTCTTGTAAGTCGGTCTAAAGTCTTTGCATGCATTCTTCTCAATTTCCTATCAAATGAAGAAATTTTCCTCTTTGGATCAAAACTTCCTGCTTTAGTTCTATTGTGTTCATAATATTCTGTGTCATACCTTGATAGTACATGTATTGAATCTGGGATAGCACATGTATGAGAGAAATCCTGACAAAAATGAGTTGGTGTTGCAGAAAATTTCTTGGAAAATGAAAAATGAACAGGACAACGATAACTTGAATGAGGAACTGGCGGAACTAATCCGTGACATGGTGCTGACGAACAACTCAGTTAAACTATATGACATCAGAAGTCAAGCCAACATTATTTGCCATTAAATTCTGAACGTACACCCTACTTCTAGCCCTAAGTAGTCCATTGAATTTCGAATTTCAGCGATAAAATTGACTATTTTAGCGTAAACAACAGACCGAAGAGTAACGTCGTTGATTCTGAATGATGCATCACACATAACGTCATGAACGATGCACGACGTCAATGAAGTTTTCAACGTTGCAGAGCATGCGCTTTTGTGTTAAAACTGAGTTGTTCCCCAGCGCCTCCTTTGGGCACGCCGGTTCCCCATTGAACAGGAATTGACATGAATTACCTGTCTTGTACCTCACCACCCCTCTCCCTCCTCACATGAATTGTCCCATATTAAACTTGCCTTGCACCTCCCCTCCTCCTCCTCCTCCTTCTCCTCCTCCTCCCCTCCCCTCCCTTCTAACCACCTCCCCCTTCCTTGCACCACTCCTACCTCACACCACCTTTTCTCCTATCTACTCCCTTTAGTCTCGCCTAACCACCCCGCTGCTGCTCTGGATCGAACAGAGGCTGCTGTTGCACAAGTAAAGGAAGACGGGAAGGTTTGCCCAGGTTCAACTCTCGAAACTGCTGCCATGAACGGTGTAGGTACAACTGCTGGACTTGGTCATCAGAAATTTAAAGTTGAAACAGAAATTTGGAAATCGTGTGAGGAGAAGGGCGTCTGTCGCGTGCAGCTCGACAACAGCATTGTTGATACAAGTATCATTGAATTGCCTGAAGAGATAAGTGAAGAAATGCCTCCCCAACCGTTCCATGTACTTCTGAATAGTTGGTTCGCAGATTCCAGTTCAGGCGATGCTGCTGAACAGGGGGACATGGCGGATTTTGTAGAGAAGAGTGCTGGAGTTGGACAGATGCCTGATTCTGCTACACCACCTGTAGCGACTGATTTGAACGACAACATTGTCCACCAGGACTTCGATGGTCAACCTTGCAGTCCGGCTACTGAAGCCTCATTCACGCAGGTTACTGACGCTACACTTTCTCCCAGTTTCCTGGAGGATGATTCATTTGAGAAAAGCACCATATCGCTGGCTAAAGAGACACCACCGCCGAAACTAACTTTCAGGAGGCGACGCTCTCTGAATGATACGCCTGGTAAACGTGGTACCAAAGCTGTGAAACAGGTCTTTCTGGAATCAGAGGAGTTAGAGACCGATGTTATCTTTGGGAAACATGCGGATGCTGGTGATACTGCCTCGAAACCGAACGAAGGGGCAGGGGATGCCTCCTTCGTTAGTGCCACGGATTCATCAGTTGGTGACAGTTTCCAGTTGTCCGCCTTTGACTCCGAGTTGTTTGGCAACCTGAGTGAGGTGTTACGTGAAGTCGGTTTCACAGGGGAAGGAGTGAAGAAGATAAGTAACGATATCGGCGTGCCAGAAAGTGGCGAGGTGATCACCCCTGATTCCTCCTATTTGCCAGCGACTCCTGCTGCTGATGGGGCCCAAAATGATTCTGGCTTGGGGAGGAGTGGTGTAAGTCGAAAGAGTTACTGTGAGTTTCATTATTTTGATCCCGGTTCCATCCTTGATAGCCTGAATGTGACCAAGAAACGTTTATCGAGGCTGTCGTGTACCTCCAATGAGAAGGAGACCTCGATGAATCAAGATGTTGACAAAGATGAACACAGACACGTCAGGTTTTCATTGTCGCCACTTTCCCCTACGAAAGAGCAACAAACATTTCCTGATATCCCATGCAAGTTGGACCTTGATGAGGAGCCCTCATTGATGGAAATCCTAAATGGAAAACCTGAATTAGATTCAGGGCGTGGAGATGGTGAACTGATGGCTCCAGGTGATACTTTGGCAGACGAGAATTTTTCGTCTGCTGAACAACAGAAGGGAAAAGACGAACCTACAGAAGCCGAGACTTATCTAGAGAGCCTGAAACGCAGGGGGAAGCTTCCTCGCAGTATTGGCATCTTGACAAATAAGTACCAACTGCACAAGTCTATTGATCCTTATGGCACCCTGCTTGCCGATTGGAAAATATCAGGCTCACATTTGAGTGACAAATTGTGGGGGAGCTGCTCGTCTCCAACTGTTAAAGTGCAGGAAGAGCATTGCCCTTCTCAAGATATTTTGAAAGACTCGCCAGTGTTTTCTTCCGCTTTGAAGGAAAAACCTGTTGCTTTGGTGAAACCCTTTGAGTCTACCACACAAAACAGTGATCCAGAGGTGGTCCAGAAGACAAAGAGGTCAGGATGTTATAATGTTATCGTTGTAACTGATCCTGGTGGTGTGGACCGTATCATGGATGTCGTTGAGGTGCCCGAACATCTGCGTTGTTCCAGCTCTGGTCTTCAAAAAGTAGATGGTCTTGCTGTGAAGATTGAAACAGATGCTGGTATTGGGGAAGGGTCTGCCAAACCTAATGTGGATTCTGTCGATGATGGCCTTGCACCAAGAGAAAAATTTGCTGAAGATGAGTTACCTGTGGCAGAAAATTCTCGTGGAAAACAAGTGAGCGCTGAGGTCAACAAGCTAGAAAAAGTACCCGTGAAGGTAAAACATCAGAAATCCTTTCTACAACAGGTGACCAACTTCTTCCGAAGTTTGATGAATACAAGAAAAAAAGGGAAATCAGTGGGCCAAGTGACAGAACCAACAAGGGAGGAAGAATCCATGAAATGCACGGAGTTGGAAACAGATGTTGAAGGCTCACCCAAAGAGGACAATGAAATTTTTTCCGATTCACCTCGTAGCCCTCCGAACTCGTTGGAATCACTCTCTGATGGTGAAGTGGAGTTTCTCGGCTTGGCACCTGCAGAGAGTGACTCCCTCTCTGATGGAGAAGCAGCTGTGGTCATGAAACGACCGCTTCGTCTCCTACCTGATAGCGAGGAGGAAGAAGAGTCATTGGTCCGGTTGCTTCATCGCGGTACAGTTACAACTGCAACCGGTTCGCAGGAAATGATGGATGGGGACAGATTCGTAGATCTCAACAAGTCCGTTCACACATCAACACCAGTCCGTAGTGGAGTCAAAGTGAAAGCAGGGAAACTAAATGATAAAGTGGGTGCAATGGGGGACAAAGAACTTGAGACTGAGGCATGCGAACCTGAATTCTTTCATGATGACTATGAGGATAGCAAGAAACGAAAGAGTGCAAGGAAGGTTAAAATGATCTTGGATTACAGCGCGGAATTGAAGGAGGCTGGAGTCGATCCACCAAAGCTACCCGTATCGAAGGAAGACCTCGAGGCTTCAATCCATGACATGAGTTCTGATGAGCTATCTTTCCTTGTGTCCAATGTCGTTGACGGGATTCTGACCCAGGTGCAGCATGAGCTTGAAAGACACCAAGATGGTGAGGAGGATACTGATGATCTTGGGACCGTTCCTCTGTTCTTCTCCGACGATGATATCACAGAGAACTCTGGGACTTTGTCGGGATCCGCTAGCACTGATCAGCACCTGGTGGAACTGCTCGAGACAACATGCGACTCGGAGCACGCGGAGCCATTTTACTCAATCGCTTATGTCAGCCCTAATGGCACTTCTTACAGGTTCAACTGTTGATTGATATTCTTTGTCTTGAATTTGGAATTCATGTCCTTCTTGCCTTGAGCTGTTTATGTTGAAATCTTGCCATTTATTGTAGGTTTATGCTAATCAAATGTCTGGGATTGACCATGTTGAAAATATGCAAAGTTTCTGTCCTGGATCTCTGTATTTGATATACTGGTATTGCTGTTGCCACTAAGATAATGATGATATTGTAGAAATGTTGTGCTCTACATATTTTGTCTTGTATTTGCATTTCTGGGGCATTCCCTGATGTTTGTTCGACATCCAGACAAAAAGCTAGGCCTAGGTAACTTTCTCCACCATAGGAATGAAAGTTCGGTCTGGTGCCTATACAGGCCACTGTTGGTCACATATCAGTGCATCAGACATACAGTGGAAACTCCCTTAACGGACACCTCTGCCAGGAGGACACCTCTCTAATCAGGAGACCAAAGTTCAGTCCCAAAGTGGTCATTTCTATTCATTTCAACCTCTGTAATCAGGACACCTCTCAATAAAGGACAGCATTTGTCAGTCCCGAAGGTGTCCTTAATAGAGAGGTTCCACTGTACATGTAAAGTGTGGAATGAAAGTTCAGTCTGGTGCCTATACAGGTCATGGTTGGTCACATATCAGTGCATCAGACAGACACGTAAAGTGTGGCCCAGAGAATGTATCCTTCAAACAAATGGTAAACAATAGAAATGGGATGCTTTTTCTGGGCCACCCTGTAGTGAACACCTCTGCTGAGTCGAAGCTTCTTCTGGATGTCATGACTAGTGGGAGTGCACCCTTTTTGAGTGTTCATCTGTTCAAGTTGAGAAATGTTCTGTCATTTCATTTAATAATACTACAACGTAATATCGTTCAATGTTCATCTGAAGCCTTACAAACTCCGTCCAAAACTTCGCAAATTGTAGATGTGTTCAGACCTTTATACTGTTTGCACTGTTTTTGAAGTTATTAGGTATTTTCTGATGGATGTTGGTTCAAATGTAAAGAATTTGATTGCTTATTGTCCAATGTTCCTGCACTGTGCCCTGCAAACTCCGTCCAAAACTTTGTAGATGTGTTCAGACTTTTGTACCGTTCAATTCGTTTTTGAAATTTTTATGAAGTATTTTCTAATTGCTTTTCACCAAATGTTTCGAATTTCGTTACAATGTTGATTTCATCTTGTTCATTGATATTACCATGTTTTGAAATGTTGATTTGTTAAAGAGTTGCATGAATAAAGTTGATTTTTGAGTAACTTTGCCTTCTCTCAATCTTGATCTGCTGCAGGATCAAGTCCAGGTTCATACGAGTTCCCTCCGTCCACATATCTCCCTTTCTACACAAAATTTGGTTTTCAGCTACCATTGTCTTATTTGACAACACCGACCCAGGCTGCAACTGACATCAAGGCATGAGTGTGAGGCCCTTCTACCCAGTTTGACATTTGATTCAAAGGCCACTTTTGTGTGTTTTGACTTTTATCCCACCCCTGCTTTTGAGAACCAGTGTACAAGCTCTTTCTTGTTCATTGTGGACTCAAATCCATTGTAAGGTAATCTTGGCCCTCGCTCCCTTTGTCACTGCACACAAATTGTGTGCAGTGGTGAAGGGAGTGAGCTTATTATCACTACCTCAAGGCCAATGGGGACCCTTGCTCACTGCGTCAATAGGTGTCGCTAGTGGTTAAAACTATTGAAATGAAACCGACACCCCGGTCCTGATCAATTTCCCAGACAAAAGACGTCCATTGTATATGACCGGGTTTCAGTGTGCTGCCCTCTATTGTAGCTAGGATCCCCATTCATGTGCTTTTTGGGGTGGAATGACCCAATGAATGGCAAAGAGCCTGTCCACTGTCGGTTTGCTGAGGACTCCATCTTAATTGTTGAAAGCCTGTGTGTCAGACTGTCACCTCTCAGAATAACTTCCAGAATTGGCCAGTTTACTTGTCCTCAGGAACATGCAATGGGAGTTGAGAAAATTGGCCGAGCAAGGGCCATATTCATGAAGCCTTCGCAACTTTGTGTGCACGCAAATCTGTTGTAAGTGGTGACTGAACAACAGGGCATGTGCAGCCAAATAATAGACTTGCATGCACGCAAAGTTAGGAAGTCTTCGTGAATACTAGTATGGCCACTGGTACTTATTCTGTGTGGTCACTCATTTGGCCAGCATTCTGAAGCGGCTGGACGCAAGCAGCACTTGATCACATGCTCAATGTTGCGTGTTGGTGACTGAATGAGCCACCCATGACGACCGCTTAATTTGCCGAGTCCTACCTAGACTTTTCATTCCAGGAGGTAGTGGAAGGAACCCAAAAGGTAAACATATATCTTATATAGATGTGACAACTGTGATCATATATTGGTGAAACCCTTCTGCATGATACCCCACTATTTCTATGGGCACAAACAAATAATCTGTCCATCTTGCTACCCCATTGTATCAGAATCACCTGTCTTTTGCCATATTTCAAGTAAAGATGTTAGTATCTTGGAGAATCCAGGGACCTCGTTACGCCTGTCTAGCTTCAGTGAAGTCCTCACAATCTTCTTTAAGTCAAAACCTTCCATTTTGAAGACCCAAAAATATTCAGGCACTCCGAACGGAAACAGCACAGCTAATCCAAACCAGTGCACCACTCTACACTTATTTGTGGACACCACCCTACACTACAGGTTGTTTTAGAAAATAGCTGTGCTTCCATTACAGAAAAAGCTGGTATTTGTCTGGGCTTATTCTGCTTCCATTACAGGATATCCGTGTTTAATAAAGTCTGGTTCTCAATAAGTCCGGATAAACTCGGATAGCATAGCCGAGTATACATGTACTCTGAATGTGAATTAGAACTGGTAGTTAGTCTGGGTCTATTTGTGGTATTATGTTCGGCGGCAGGTGGTTTAAGATCGCTTGTGACATTGCACATGCTCAAAAGTACCAGAACAGTATACACGATTCACTCCACCTGTCGCCATCTGTAGCCAAACCTACTAACCTGAAATCCTGTAAAATGGAAGCGCAAGCCGTGAAATATCCGGTCTTATTTATACTTGGGTAGATACCAATAGGCCTACTAAGACTGGACGCAATGGTTCCTGGGCTCGCCGCCAGGCGAAAAATGGCGTAGCCAGCGAATTACTTTGTCGAACCAGCGAGTAGAATGCCTCATAGAGGATTTTTCAGGAATGTGCATTTTTGTCTCCCATTGCGTGAACACGCCGTATGAGTTGTGCTTAGCGGTACTGTTTCCACGAAAGATATCCGTAGTAAGTAATCATATATGAATGGATACAATATCGCCGAAAATAACACGAAAATTCGGGATTTTGTGGCGGTCGTCTGCTTTCTGCTTATAGGCCAAGCCGAAGTCGAATGTTCGCTTCACTGTCTATCACCCCGTGCAGATAAGAAATCACGCCTGTTAACAGCGTAATCGGCCATTGAATCAGCATAAGCCATTGTCAGAAATGCCACAATGTGGCTTAGTAACAGAGTTCTTTGTCTGCTTTGCCTAATTCATGCATACATGTAGTTCTCTATATCCAACCGCCAGTTCAGCACGTCGTTCGTCGTTCACGCGCTTTTGTGACAAGTGCTACCGATTACTGGAATAAGTGAATATGTTTCTTTTTGGGCCTGTGAATGACTTGGATTATAGCCGACAAATACTTTTTTCGTTGACGGGATTTCAGTGCTGCTGTGGAATTTTCCCATAGATCCTAATCCATAATGCCATAGCTACGCAGGCTGCCGCTAGGCTGCCGTAGGTAGCCTAGCGGTAGCCATTTATTTCGGATGGAGGGATGCATCCCTCTGTTCCGAAACAAACGTTCTTTGATAATTCTTTCAGCTGGCACTCTTCTACATTCCGGATCCACATTTCAGCTGGAGAAGGGGGATCATGTAGGCCTAAACCTGCATCTCCACTCCAGAATTCTCAACTCCTAAGAGTACGTTTTCCCCCTTGCATCGCTCGCCCAGAAAGCTCTGGGTATAAAAACTGTAATGGAAGCGCAGCTATAATGTCCATTGAACAATAGGCTAACAATAGACCAACCAAACATTGTTCTGGGGACATTTTTTCAAACATCCTGTATTCACTGCTGTAAATTTGCCACCGTCCACTGCCTAAACTTTACCATAAATTGTCAACAATAGTCATTGGCGTGAGCCTATTGCTTTTGGCTAGTTTGTGTTCACTCATGACTGGTGCATTGTAAACTGTAGAAGGTACTTGTGTTGTGAAATGTTCTAATCTTGTGGAAAAATCAAGTTGCTTTGACTGACGTCTGATTGAGTACAAATGCCAAGACGAAATCTTTCAAAAGATATTTCTTGTAAGTGTGAGTTTTGATGAAATTTTCATGGAATAGACCGTTTTGATCATCATATTACCAAAATTGAATTCTTCAATTTGATGATTTTCACTGGTGGGCCATCCTTCTAGTTGCTCTAGAAATGCCAGAAAGTTGCACTTGCACATTTGCACTTGGTCTGGTCGGGAGAGTTTCCCATTCTCGGTGTTACTTTCCGACCAGCTCCCCACCAGACCAAGTGGGCAGTTGTTATCTGGGATAGGCATTTCTGCAAGATGGCTGTTACTTAAAACTGATCAAAGGACTAGTGAAATTTTCCACTGAGGGAGGATAGCGCAGAGTGCAGAAAATAGCTGAAGCATGGAACTCTTACTCAATGAGGTGTCGACATTATGTGTTGTTTGTCTGTAGGTACCGGTATCTGTAGGTTGTCTGTATGTTCAATGTCATCATTCAAATGGAATGCACTTGACGGTTATGGCCTCTATCGACTGCATGGAATCTTTGATCCAAGACCCTTTACAGGTGCCCATGTAAAGGCGGATTTATACTTCTGACGCCGTCACCTGCCGTAATACGCTAGCAGGGTCTCTGCCAGAAATTTTTTTGAGGGTACTAATTTCTTCAAAATCAGCAAACCCCCATGAAAATGAAGAAAATGGCCCTTTTCTGTTCCTTTGAGGGTACTAACATAGTACCAAAAATTCATAATGAATTTTTGGTAGTACCCTCTTGCGGAAATACTGGCTAGGCCAGTTGGCCTAATGCAAACGCCAACTTCAAGCATGCCAAGCATATGCTAGCATTTTACAGCGGGGTGACGGTGTCAGAAGTATAAATCCGCCTTAAGCCTCAATTTCATTGAGCAAAAAGCACTGCATTCAATTTGAATGATGGCAGTGAAGAGGTTTGATGTTTGCAGCATAGCGCTCCCAAAAGCTGGTGAGTCCTGACATCATTTTGATAACGTCACCCCAGATTTTTCGAAGCCAATCTACACATTTTGATTGTTTTTGGAAAGTTGGAGTTAGACACTGTAATTGTGTATTCAAAAGGTAGAAATGGATTTAATAATTCTATGAGTGAGTGAACTGTTCCAGCACCTTACACATCCCGTGTCTGAATAATTCAGTTGGATCAATAAGAGGTTTGGTGTTGTTTTCAGTCGTGATATGTGGGAATATCGTCAATTGTCATTGTTTCCTGGCACAAAACAAGTCCCAGCCTAATTGATCACCTCGCTTTCAGGCTGATGAAAACTAATCCTTTTGCTGGTGAAGTTGCACTGCTGTGTTCACATCAAACAGTTTGGCACAGTTCACAGGCTTGCCTATTGAAGTGTGTTCACAAATCAAACATAGTTCGGCACAGTTCACAGGCTTGCCTATTGAAGTGTGTTCACATCAAACACAGTTCGGCACAGTCCACAGGCTTGCCTATTGAAGTGTGTTCACATTTTTACTCAGTTGGCACAGTCCACAGGCTTGCCTATGGACATGTGTGCACATCAAACACAGTTTGGCTCAGTTCACAGGCTTGACTGTTGAAGTGGGCCATGTAAAAATTAGCGGAATCAGCGGAAACAACGGAACCAGCGGAACCTGGTCTGCGCCGATAGAACGAACACGTGACTCGTTGTTGCTTCGTTCAGCTGTTGAATGAAAGCAGCACGTGACTCGGTGTTGCTAAGCAACACGCGGCTGCAGTTATGATGTGCGGATTGAGACCTACATGTAGGCCCTAGGCATGCTAGGTCTAGGCTAGGCTACCGGTAGGCCTACATGGCATAGGCCTACAGTAGACCTAGTTTTTTCGGCGCCTAACAATTCGATTTGAACAGTGCAGTTATTATTTAAAAAAACAACAGTTCCGCTGGTTGCGCTGTTTCCGCTGGTTGCGCTAATTCGACATGGCCGTTGAAGTGTGTCCAAAGCAAACACAGTTCAGCACAGTCCACAGGCTTGCCTGTTGAAGTGTGTCCACATCAAACAGTTTTGGCACAGTTCACAACTGCCTGTTGAAGTGTGTCCACAGTTCGGCACAGTCCGCAGGCTTGCCTGTTGAAGTGTGTGCACATCAAACAGTTTAGCACAGTTCGCAACTGTTGAAGTGATCATTCCATGCATTTGATTGATGGGTGGTAAACAGTCTGAATGGACATGGCCCCTTCGTTTGTTCTTTCAGTGTGTCATTTATATGTTAACCCTCTCCTTTCAGCAGGCAACATTAAGAAGGGAACAAAAGGTAATTGTGGGTCATTGTTGCCATCTACCATGTCATGTGGGGGCTTATCCATGTCTGACATCACAAGGAGGGGGATCTTGGTGTACCTGTAATGTTTTGTTGCACCCTGGGTAAAGCTCTGCGCAAATAGACAAATGTCATTCCCGTTTATGAAGAAATTGATAAATGTTTGGTTCAGCCCTCATTTTGGTGGATGACAAATTTGTGCTTGTATTCAGCTCAACTTCCTGTACCAGTGGTTCTAATTCTGAAGCCCCTGTGCCTAACTATTCTGTCGTTCTGATCTGTATTTTGAATCAGAGAAAGATGGGCCCAGTTTCACAAAGAATCTTAAGTCTAGTTTAGACTTAAGTCATCATGTGACCAGGTTTCAGCAAATCAGATGACTTCATTTCAGACTTAAGTTTTTTCTTAGACTTAAGATTCTTTGTGCAACAACTGGGCCCTGATCACAATAATTACCGGTATGACTGTGAGATCTGAATATTATGTCATATTTATAAAACTCGCAGATGAGGCAGCACACATATTAGACATGGCTCACAGTGATGATCCAGGCACAGATCCAGGATTTTTTGTAGAGGGGGGTTAGGGCCGGTGAAGGCCGACTTTGCAGGTGGGCGCCATAGGTGTCCGCACCAATGTGGGTCTGGGGCCTCCCCCAGAAAAAACTGAAATCTAGAAGGCCATACATGCGATTTCCTGGCATCTCAGTATCAAAACAGAAACTTTATTTTTACGTGTTTCCGCTTATTGTCGCAAATCATTGAAGAAAAAAATGGTGGTGGAGAGTGTGGGGGGGGGGGGTGTCACGACCCCCACCCCCCCTGGATCCGCACCTGATGATCTCACTGAGATTTGCATGTGTGTGCTACCCACCTTGAGATGCTTTTGCAAAACCTGAGTTGGAGCCGTTGGGACAGGAGTGAAAGAGCTCTGAAGTTGTCAGTTCTTTCTGTTAAATAACCTGCTATCAGATGATCCATATTAATGTGGACGTTGTGGAAGATTCGTTGGACTGTCATTGAAGATGTTCATCAGTCCTTTCATTAAAGATACTAACCAAAGAATTTCTCAGTTGGCCTACTCTGCAGTGGCAGATCCAGGAGTTGCCAAATGGGGGGTGTGGGATAGGCAAAGCCCACTCCCGGAGCGCCGAAGGCACGTAGCCCCGGCGGGGGTCTCCCCCAGAAAAATTTTTTGGTAAAAGTGACGGAAATGCGATTTCCTGGCACCTGGGCGTGTACATTATTGTTGGTCGGTCCGAGACTCAATCAGCACAAAATGTGAAAGTTCTGTAGAGAGATTATCACTGAATCTGGTCAGTATCTGGTGCTTTTCGAACAATGCAGGTCAGTGAAGTGCCTTACCCAGTGATGTACTAACACACAGTGGAATATTGGAGGTGAACCCATGACCTCCTCTCGTGAGTCACCAGAAAGTAACTACACCAGCAGCATTTGTGTACATGTACTTTGATTTGATCAATACACTATTCTTATGGCAACAGCTCGGCTGTTGTCTACTCCAAGAGTAAGACAATGATATGATAGAAGCTCTTGGCCACATCTGTCAGTTTCAAAGTCCGTCCCAGGCCATGGGAAGGGAGTGACAAGTCCAGGGATTTAGATATCGGAGTTGTGTCTCTAGTTAACATGTCAAGTCCACGGGTGCCGAAGAGATCATGGCTGCGTAAGTTCATAAGTTTTGATCATTTGAAGATATTGAGTGCGTCATGGGCATCAGTGCCTCATGTCCCGGTCACCCATCCACTTAGTGATCGCGCTGTATGTTGCTTAACTAAGAGGTCAATGCACCAACCACTAGGCGGTAACCTCAAAACATTGGAACGACCCACATTGAAACGACCCAAATTGAAACCAGCCAGAATATTGAAACTGTCCAAAGGTTTACAGAGGTCGTCAACTTTGGGGAAATCTTGTAGTACAGGCAATAAATAGAGGTGCTGACAAGTCAACACTCCGTGATGAACAGCAGCCTCTAACTAGGCCATNGGGGGGGGGGGGATAAATATTCAGTGTAATTCTGTAGAAACACGAGTGGGACCTCTTCTGTGTCCTCCTTTATAGTGTGATTCTTGGTGTCCTTAATTGAGAGGTGTCCTGATAACGACTTGCGATGGAATGGAAGATGTCAATTCAGTTTGGTCAGGACACGGCCCGATGGTCCGCATGTGTAGATAAGGCTGCCTTTCATCCGTTCAATTCTACCTCTTACTGTGTGGCTATCTGCATCCCTGCTAAAATGATTCCATCGCTTTTGAATGTTTGTTGGTTTCCGACTTGAATCTTTTTTGTTATACATTTCCTTTGATGAGTTGTATTGTACATACATTGTAATTTCTGGAATGTGCCTGTTTTGGGAAAAATCTTCTGTTTTTCTGATTCCATCTTTTTTGCAAAATCATTTTCTCTTCTTGCTCAACTAAAAGAGCATGTGTGATGATAATTTTTGAGTTTCTTTCACTCTACATGTCCTTTGGCTAGGTAGAAAACAAGTGATAAGGCCCCCTAACTGTTTTTCTAGCAACTGCTGATGTCTTTTACCCTCAGCATAAATTTCTGATCAGTTTTGCAGGCATTGCCTTAGTGACCTTTTGACCTTGGAACAGGTTGAGGAGTGACCTTCACCAGATGAATGTTTGATGATAGTTCAACTTTAAATTGTATTCAACCTTGACCTTCAAGCCAGACTGACCTTCACCTCGTGATCTATTTTCAGCTTTGAAGGCAAAGGTCGTGTTCGGATATCAAGCAAGTAATGACGATGAGCTGACACTTCAGGAAGGGGACATCGTGACTGTGTTGGATCGTGAGATTGAAGACAGTGGATGGTGGCTTGGGGAGGTTCATGGGAAGAAGGGGGAGCCATACATGTATAAGATACATGTAACCGCAAGGGAATGCAACCCCGTCTCAAGCCAAAATCGCAACAGTGCCAGGATCACCCACTTAACTTCAAGCACATGAAGCAACTGTCAAGTCAAAAATTTCACGTAAACATAAAAGGGACCAGATTCGGCTGCAGAAGTTGCTTTCTTTGAGTGTGAAGTCTGAGTCAGTGGGTCACATTCCACCCGAACAATCACATTACTTAAATTATAATGCGATATTTTGCATGTTTTGGCTGGTTTCATTTGGGTCGTTTCAATTTGGGTCGTTTCAATGTTTTGAGGTTACCCCACTAGGCCATAAAGAAAATCCTTTATGGCTGGCGCGTTAGGTTGTGCCATACACGCTGCAAGGGGTTCAGTGCACCTCATCTTGCCTCATCATGGCTTTGAATGATGAGGATGATGAAGCTGATGAATGAAGCCCGATACCCTCTTTGCTTCCGTTCCATTTGTGGGTTGTCTGATAATATTTGTGTCTCCGGTGGGGGGGGGGGGGATAAATATCAGTGTAATTCTGAAGAAACACGAGTGGGACCTCTTCTGTGTCCTCCTTAGTATCATTCTTGGTGTCCTTAATTGAGAGGTGTCCTGATAACGACTTGCGACTCGAATGGAAGATGTCAATTCAGTTTGGTCAGGACACGGCTCGATGGTCCGCATGTGTAGATAAAGCTGCCTTTCATCCGTTCAATTCTACCTTACTGTGTGGCTATCTGCATCCCTGCTGAAATGATTCCATCGCTTTTTGAATGTTTGTTGGTTTCCAACTTGAATCTTTTTTGTTATACTTTTCCTTTGATGAGTTGTATTGTACATAATTTCTGGAATGTGCCTGTTTTGGAAAAAATCCTCTGTTTTTCTTATTCATCTTTTTTGCAAAATCATTTTCTCTTCTTGCTCAACTAAAGAGCATGTGTAATGATAATTTTTGAGTTTCTTTCACTCTACATGTCCTTTGGCTAGGTAGAAAACAAGTGATGAGGCCCCCTAACTGTTTTTCTAGCAACTGCTGATGTCTTTAACCCTCAGCATAAATTTCTGATCAGTTTTGCAGGCATTGCCTTAGTGACCTTTTGACCTTGGAACAGGTTGAGGAGTGACCTTCACCAGATGAATGTTTGATGATAGTTCAACTTTAAATTGTATTCAACCTTGACCTTCAGACCAGACTGACCTTCACCTCGTGATCTATTTTCAGCTTTGAAGGCAAAG
>NMRB01003185.1:56230-73818 GCA_002633025.1 Notospermus geniculatus
CACAACCCAGTCACCAGTGATGCCACCCCTTAAGAGAATTATAATTTTGGGAGGCCAACTGTTCTGACAGTTTCTAAACAGCTAAAAAGTACCGGTACCATGTCGTTGGCATGCATCCAGTTTGGCAAATTAAAACAAAGACTACTGCTACAGATTACTATTATCCGAATGGGGAGCGCCAATTGGTCACGTGATGACTACTGATAGAGCAGACGAGACACCTAGCGTTGACCTAGGCCCATTGTTCGAGAGATGCGGTTCACCAAGCACGGCCAATCACACCTTGAATCGTCATGAATAATAGGTGGCATTGGTGTACTATCAGTTCAAAACCACGCGTATATTCTCGCGTGGTCTGCGTGATCGGTGTTCCCTATTCTGGGCGACGTGTTCGAAAAATGGTCGATGGGCGTCCGAAATTGGGTCAAGTCATCCGAAAAATGGGCGTATTTGTGTGTGTGGATTCCACTGCCTATTTTCAGTGTTGTTATTGATGTAAGCGACTGTCGGATGTACTTCAGGCTAGCAAAAGGGACTCTTCAGCATATTCAGTGACATTTCTCCTCATATTACACACTGCGCATGCGCGAAGTCATGTGCAATCGGGAATCGTCCGAAAACTGGTCAGTCTGCCCTATAGGAGCCGATTTGTGCTATCAGATAAAAGTGTGATGGACAAAATATCAAGTCTGATACGATGATTACATCAGTGATGGAGGCATCTAAGTTGAAAATGATTAAATCACTTTTTCTGCCTGTAAGTGACTCTCCTCTGTTTGATAACTCATTTTTAAGTTTCTGAACAGTCCACTTTCCACACTCTGCCATGTTGCAAATAGTGACACTATAGCCGCGTTCACACTGGATACGAATTGAAAGCGAATTCCCCGATTCGTATCCCGGAATTCGTATCGAGTTAATACGTATCAAGGGTGTTAGACAGGTCCATGCCAGGCAAAAATGGCCCTTTTTTCCAGTCAAGGTTTTCTTTATTGATTTGTCTACTTTGGGGCATACTCTTTGAAATAAGCCTCTGGGCCACCCTGATTTTGCCTCAAATCCAATATGGCTGCCCCAGATATTTCAATGTACAGCAAACGTTTTTCTGGTCCATTTTACGCCCCATAAATGTATTACAAACAGATAGAAACATGATGCTAAACTTCCAAAATAACACGTTAGAAGTCGTCTGTGACGTCTCCTTGACGTCGAAATGAACTCCTAGCAGCACAATCGCCCCCACATATTTCAATGTACAGCAAACGTTTTCCTGGCCCATTTTACGCCCCATTAATGTATTACTAACACATAAAACATAAAACATGATGAAAAACTGACAGATCAACGCATTAGCTTAATTCTGACGTCTAAATGACATCATTGTAGTGCAATCACCCACTGAATTGTTTCAAATATGTATTTCTTTTCCCATTCTTCATGATCATTTCGCCCCATATTTGGCCAGATTAGATAAAGAATTTCCCTTTCAGAATCCTTGAATATTGACGGACAATAGAAAAGACTCCTGGACCCATATTCATAAAACTAAGGCCAAGTGTGATGCTTAACCTTTGTTCAACACAAAAGATAAGTATCACACTTTAACTTAAGTATGTTTATGAATATGGACCCTTGAGTCCTGGCTCAACTGATTCATCGAATCCATATAATGACTACTTGTACATAAAGACAATAACATTTTTGAACAGGTGAATTCTGGCCAAATATCAGGCGAAATGATCATGACGAAAGGGAAAATATTTGAGACAATCTAGTGGGTGATTGCACTATAATGACGTCATTTAGGCATCAAGGAGATGCCGCAGAAAGGGGTAAATCTGGCAGTTCTTCAACAGGTTTTTATGTGTTGGTAATACATTCAGGGGTGTAAAGTGGGCCAGAAAAAAGTTGGCACTATATTGAAATATCTGGGGAGACTGCGCTGCTATGACGAGGTCATTTCGCCATCAAGGAGACGTCACAGACGACTTCTACTAATGTGTTATTTTGGAAGTTTAGCATCTGTTTTTGTGGTACATTAATGGGGCGCTAAATGGGCCAGAAAAAAAGTTTGCTGTACATTGAAATATCTGGGGTGACTGCGCTGATATGATGTCATTTCGACGTCAAGGAGACGTCACAGACGACTTCCTATGTCTTATTTTGGAAGTTTAGCATCGTGTTTCAATCTGTTTGTAATACATTTATGGGGCGTAAAATGGACCAGAAAAAGTTTGGTGTACATTGAAATATATGGGGTGATTGCACTGATATGATGTCATTTCGACGTCAAGGAGACGTCCCAGACAACTTGTAATGTACTATTTTGGAAGTTTAGCATCATGTTTCTATCTGTTTGTAATACATTTATGGGGCGTAAAATGGACCAGAAAAAAGTTTGCTGTACATTGAAATAGCTGGGGCAGTCATATTGGATTTATGGCCGCCATATTGGATTTGAGGCAAAAATCAGGGTGGCCCAGAGGCTTATATTTCAAAGAGTATGCCCCAAAGTAGACAAATCAATAGAGAAAACCTTGACTGGAAAAAAGGGCCATTTTTGCCTGGCATGGACCTGTCTATTAATGTTGAGGATTTAAAATATGGCCCATAATCTGTTTGCATTTATAAGTCTCTGCAACTGATATAAAACAACAGCTAAAAAAGTATCTATGACAAATGAATAAGAGGATTCTATCAAATATATAATTTATTCCGGGATGAAAATCTTTTACAAATTGCTTGTTCTTCCCTTGTCTGCATCAACACATGACAGGCGGCAGCACTGCAATAATATCGATAATTGACATGTCAATCAAATTTTGGTAACTGATGTCAATCAAATGTATATAGTTGACATGCCAATCAAATACCCTTGGTAGCCTACCTTTTTCAAAGTAAGATTCCAAAATAATGGGTTTCCAGCTTTGTAAGTTGGAGTATTGAACACAATCTTCTGCAAGATTTATAAAATGTTATGTTCCAAAAATATCACATTACCGTACATTCTAAAAATATTTGAGCACCTTAAAAGGTATGATAACTTATCACAGGCAGTTTGATATGAGAAGGTATGAGTATCCCATCATGAAGAACATTTTCATGAAAAGTGTGTGCTAATAACATACAGTACCGGTACAATTCCAATATAGCAACTAAACAATAAACAGAATTTTACAATATAATACAGTTTCAAACAACAAAATAGGCGTACAATACAAATAAAACACCAATACAATACAAGACATCAGTACCGGTAGCAAATACATGTACTCCCAAAGTTATAATCCAGGATTAGGAATGGTGAAATCAACATCTTTTGTAGTGCTTGAAGTCAAGGTTGCTCAATATCAGCCTACTATATTCATAAAGAGTGAGAGTGCCACGCATGCTGAGTTCAGTAAAATGAAGTCCCATGTGTGTTGTCTTCACTAAAATGTAGTGCCAGGCGTGTTGTCTTCACTAAAATGTAGTGCCAGGCGTGTTGTCTTCACTAAAATGTAGTGCCAGACGTGCTGTCTTCACTAAAATGTAGTGCCAGGCGTGCTGTCTTCACTAAAATGTAGTGCCAGACGTGCTGTCTTCACTAAAATGTAGTGCCAGACGTGCTGTCTTCACTAAAATGTAGTGCCAGGCGTGCTGTCTTCACTAAAATGTAGTGCCAGGCATGCTGAATTCAGTATGAAGCCCCCTGAATGCCGAGTTCAGTAAAATGTAGTGCCACGCATTCAAAAAGCTGTGTTCCACATCAGTTGCAATATACATGTAGTCATAATAAAGCATCATATCTGTAAGTCTTCTTGCTAGATTCTTCTACAGCAGGCCTAAACCCCCGAGCCTGAACGATTTATCCTGATGACTTGAGCATGTACATTTTCTTCAGGAATGTGTTCTGGATGGATGGCAACTGGTTTTGTTCTGTCCCGTCACTGCATTGAACACCCAGTCTGCTCGCTGAGTTACTAACCATGGTCATCATGGAGAGGACATCGTTATCTTCGTGGTAAAAACGAAATATCTCTGTAACCGCTCGGATAAACCAGGACCCGTCTTGGAAGTCAAGCCAGGCCTGGTAACCTAAAAATCACAACAATGATGACAAAATAAAGTATGGTAATGATGTCGTTTTTGTACTGGGTACCAGTACATATAGGCCTACTATGAGAAGTAATCAATAGACGAATAACTGCATCTCATATTAAGCAGCCAGTAGCTACTATGGTCCCAAGTCAACTGCATAGCATGATGACGAGAGTATTGTGTATTTTTCCACCAAAGTCAAACCAAAGCGTTATCGGTCCTGTTAAGTATGGAAGAGGCCATCTTAAGCTACTCAATGTAAAGAGTGTCGAGTGGCAACTTAAGAGTGTCGAGCGGCAACTTTGCTCATCAAAATTGGATGAAAGGATGAAGGTATATTCTGAATGAGCTGCTCGTTGAGCCCAGGAATGTTTCTGGAGAGAGACTGGGGTAATGGTGTGAAGCACTTTGAGACTGTACTACTGTAGGCCTACCACGAAAAGCACTTTAGTACTAACTCACCTGTGCTGACAGCAAAGGCAAGTAAGATGTCCGAATTTGGTTCGATGTTACCATCATTTCGGTCAGCATCATCCTGGGTGGCCTGTATTCCTTCGACAGCATGACTATGGCAGGCTTGTACAAAAAGCAGCTTTGGCTTCCCTGCAGATAAGACGAAGATAGCAGAGAGACAGTTCCACTCAGCAGATGAACAAACAAATAAATATTTCAGTAAAATATTTCAGTAGGGCTCCACAGGGTTTCCGCCAGGATTTTTTTCCGGGGTACGACCTGTAAGGAGGGGGGGGGGGGAGAAAAAAATTCAAAAGATTTTTTTCTTCAAAAAATTTTTTTAAAAAAATAATGGCCTCCAGAGTCATTTTTTACACTCCAAAATGCAAAAGTAGTCTTCCTTCTGCATGAAAGTTGCATTTGAAATGTAACAAATTTAAGAAAAACATTACGGTACTGAAGTGATTTTTTTCAGGGTACTATATCGTACCCTCGGATTTCTTTAGGGTACTATATTGGTACCCAAAGTACCCTCTGGCGGGGACCCTGTCCAGTGATTCTGGACCCACCTTCAGGTGGGGATTCAAAACTTAACCAGCTTGAACCTGAGACCCTCTGCCTTACCTGCCATTGTTGGGAGTTTGGACGAACTCAGGAATGGCAGAAGGTCTTTGTTGACATCCACACGCTGCCCAGTCTCGATGTGGAACTGACTCCCCTGGCCACCAACACACGTCATGATGCCTCGCTGGAACATGTTTAAGCAAGGGTAGTGGTACCTCATTGGAAATCCCTGCATATTTAGGCCTCTATGCTGGGAGCTGGGCCAATCGCATTTGTACAAGTGAAGTCAACTTTGAATATTGCAAAGTGTCACTCTAAAATATCCCCCCTCCCCGAGGAGTTTCCTAAAAATTGCCAGATTCCACTCACATTACATGTATATCAAAACTGAAATCAGCAGTCTATGCACACACTGACAATAGAATGCTTACCTTGTCCCCATGTCCCAAGATAAAGCAGACAAACCTCTGAACCTTATTTTGGGGATTAGCCATGTAATTATGATGTTTGCGAAATGTGTCCAAGAATGCCGCCTTTGACAGATTGTGCTGATAATCCACACGGAACCGAAACTTCCTTTCAAAAAGATCAATGATGGAAAGCACATCTTTCCGTGAACCTGAAAATAAGAATTTACATCTCTAAACTCTTCCATTTTCAAGGAAGAATTATTCACATCTCTAACACTTATCACTTCTCCATAAAGGAAAAATTCACACCTCAATATCAAACACTGGTTCTATTTCTTTATCAATGAAGAATTGACAAATCTGAAACACTTTCATTATCAAGGCAGAATTCACATTTCTAAAACCAGTTTGACTCTTTCTTTATCGAGGGATAAAACAATTCCTGAACTTCATTTACCAGGTACATTTTCTTATTCCTTAATTTTAGAAATTACAATGTAGTTTTATAATTTCTCCATACTTTTCCTGTCATCCGTGAATTGATTAATAATCAGACACACTCCTGTGAATCGTTCATGAAGATCAAGTGGATAGGTTTGATCAAAAAGGTCCTCTGGTTTGTCTGCAAATATTAATAAACCAGTCAAAAATAACTCCTCCACAGACTGTTTTCAAATTCACGTAAACAACAAAGATCTGGGCACTTCTGCCGAAATTTCTACCATAACATCGATTTGAAACTGAATGACTTCAATGACGTTGCTACAAAGTCAGCAAAGCTGAATCATAGGTTGCATCACATCACCAGGTTTCAGATCGAGGTTCCAGTTGAGATCCCGGCAGAATAAGTGCGCAGATTTGACAAAAAATTTCAGTTGATATGTCAATTTCCCTCCAATGCGTGGTGGAAGGTACTCTCTGCTGGTGAAGAGTGGGAGTAGAGGGCCCACAGTTGATTGAAGTAAGACATTTTAATTTGTATACTGAGTACAAATGAGTACTACTGAGTACTTTAATTTGTACCGGTATTGGTACTCTCTTCTGGGATCTACTAGAAAAGTGCCCGAGGAAGACCCCCGGTTGGGGTTGAAAGTTTGCAAATATTGGAGACGACTTTATTTTATACTGTCATTTTGTGTGTTGTTTTTTGTGCTCTATTTTGGATACTAAGTACCGGTCCGGTACACAGTAGGGTAGAGTAGGGTATTGTTTGAGTTAGCCATCCCTATCTTGAGTGGAGATAGGTGTGTACCATAATTGTTACCATCAGAAGGCAGAATATTGAATTTCAGAAAGAAAAGATGTATGGAGAAACTGGGTGATGTGAAGCACTTTGAAACAGTTGAACAGTAAGTTGTACAAGACATACCTGGCTGACGGAGGTCCTCATAACCATGGTCTGGTTGCATAAGCCAAGCTTCACACGGTGAAAAATTCTCGTCATAATCAGTGCAAAATCCATGGGGGCTGAACAAACCGTACACTTCCTCACGATCACTGGCAGATGCTGCTTCAGCTCCTGATGAAAATAAAACTCACATAAACAGACATGAAGTGGGTGTTTCTGAACTGAAGGCAACATGCGTGGCTCCAGGGGTGGTCTGGGGGCCTCAGTCTTCATCCACAAAGCTTTAGAGGTAGCCAAATCATTTGCAAGGGGTGATAATGAACAGTGGGTTCCCGCAATACACCCACACAAGTGTATCTTTTGCAAATGGAGACAATCTGTTCTCTACTACACAAATCAGGACACACATCACACACTCAATTGACACATCATACCAAAGGCCAATGCACCCTTTCACTGAATACCGGTAAACCCTTTCTGGGTGCCCAT
The DNA here is from genome assembly GCA_002633025.1 of Notospermus geniculatus. Lineage (NCBI taxonomy): Eukaryota > Metazoa > Nemertea > Pilidiophora > Heteronemertea > Lineidae > Notospermus > Notospermus geniculatus. The sequence continues at coordinate 63,575 of NMRB01003185.1, forward strand.
CGTATCAAGCTAGGCATAGATGGTGTTTCAGTTGCAGAGAGTTCAAGAATTCACTCTTCGTGGAAAAAAATATCATACCTTGTCCAATATCCATATTCAGATCAGCACCAGCGCTCGTAGTTGCATCCGTCAAAGACGACAAAACAGGGCTGAGACTATGTCCATTTGAAACTGAAAATAAAATAACCCCAGATGAAAATACAAATTGACCACATGGAAACCACACACATCACATGGTTCCCTGGCCCTTTCCATAATCGTTCAAGTTGCCGTCAATGTAGGGCAGCCTCCAGCCTCCCCCTGATCCCATATTCATTGATCAAACACAACTCACAGTTTACTTATAATGAGCTGGGGAACCTTTGCCCCTTAATTCCACTGTACAACTTGCCACTGGGTTGTGAGGGCAGGAAATTCAACTTTGGCCCATAGGTCTACGTCATTTGGTCCACAGCTCTCAGTACCTTCAGATATCTGTATTGTTGAGTGTTCAAGTTGATTCAACACATTTGACAATGTAGGCCTACCTTCTATGGGGAAATTAACATAGCCATGTTCTTCTGCTGTCTCGCCAATGGCCCCTTCCTGTTCATCGAGAGAGGCAACAGGGCTATTGGCTGGAAAAAAGATAATACGTTGACAACTCCACTCCACTCCACTACACACATACCGCATGCGCAAACGATGTAGCAACTAGTATCCTAACGCAACAACGGTTAACAGGACCCTAGTCCTTGGACCTGACCTGATGATGATGGTGATGAAGAGTAAAGTACATGTACACCCTTGTCAGGCAGGAATGTGGATGATTTTTTACCCCTGAAAGTACGACTCACCTTGTGACCTGTTGCAGTTAACATACGGTGGCTCTGTGTCCTCATAATTTGATGCCATAGGCCTATCAGTTCCTTCATCAGAGGAATCATCATCACCCACATTTTCAATGCGATACTTCACGAGAGGCGAGGTGTTTTGGATACTGGAGCCTGGAAAATCTGCTGAAAATAAGAAATGGCTGTATTAACAGTTGATTAGTACAAAGTCGGTCAGAACTTTACAAAAAAATGGTATTGAATCAAGAGCTGACTGTTAAATATGGCATCATAATATGTCAGATAACAACCTTTGGTAATTTAATGCATGCAGGAGGAAACTAGAACACCTGGAGAAAACCATCCTCGTACCCAGGGTCTTCACAACCGGCTCCCCTTCTCGCGGTTGGTTCAGACATTGAGGGAGGGAATGACCGTAAATGATCTGAGATTCTCAGGATGGGAGAAAGCCTCCACTGGAAAACAGTCACACCCTCTCTATCACATCATTATGATGTGCGAGTCCGACCTTGGGGGGACATGGAACCTCGGGGGTGACAGGGAAGTTTGGTACTGGTATTATATTGAAAACTTATTAACAGGCAAAGCCCAATGTGTTCTTACCCTGCACCTCAGTTTCATCTTGTTCAGTAGGACCTGATTCTGACTCTCGTCTCCATCCACGACCACCATTCCCAGGTAAGTCCTCGGACCTCGTGACCAGTTGACGGGGTATTTCATAGAGATCTTCTGGAGTCATTGTCTGTTGTTGCAAGATTGCATCACTATCATGTGACGAATCCGTTGTGGATTCACTTGGGAGATAAGGGCCCACATTCGCAACAGACACTGGCAAAGGACGTACCGGTCGAGGGAGGTTTGGAGGGACACGCTGCCCGTCAATTGGCAGTTGAAGTCCTCTTGTAGGCATCGCAGAAGACCCCCGCCTCTGTGTGGTATACTGCCACGGCCTATCATCATCATTAGAATCAAGATCATCGAGTGATTTTGACTTCACCACAGCATTTGTTGCTGGTCCTTTTGGTATCTCAGACACTGGCAAAGCAGGTAGAGGTATGTTTGGAGGGAGAGGGTACACTCCCCCAGTCCGAGATGAAATATCTGGGTTGGTAATTGCTGCAGAAGACCCCCGCCTCTTCTTGTTATGCTGCCGTGCCTTTTCATCATCATCAGCGTCCAGAAGATCTTCAACTGATTTTGACTTCTTCACCAATCCACCTACAAAACAGTAAAAGATGGACGTAGAAAATATGAACTCGATTCTGATCTGTGACTTTATCCACAAGGCTTCTGTAGGCCTATGATGCATTGACCTGTGAGGTTTGGTTCATCTGGATAAACCACAAAGGCCCCATTCGAGCAAGTCACGTACCTTTTGTTTTCTTGGACACTTTGACTTCTTTACTATTTTCAGCAGGTTTGTCATCAGAATTTTTGCTTTTACCTGTAAGCATGATAGCAAGAGATTACACATGATATGCGTTGTTTTTTCCTGAAAACATCAGTGAAAGCAGAGGAAAACAGAAATGTGACTGATTAGTTACAATCTTTCTGTCAAAATACACCTACCTGGTTTATCCTTTGGCTTTGACTTTGGAGAACACTCAACATTTTCTGGTTGGTGTCGTGCTGTAGGTATCGCAGAAGACCCCCGCCTCTTTGTGGTATACTGCCATGGCCTATCACCATCATTATAATCAAGAAGATCTTCGACTGATTTTGACTTCGACTTCACCAATCCACCTACAAAACAGTAAAAGATAGACATGGTGTGCATTTTTTCCTGAAAGGTCAGGAAAACAGGAAATGGATTGGTCAGAGTAAGTTAGAATCTTTCTGTCAAAATACACGTACCTGGTTTATCCTTTGGCTTTGACTTTGGAGAACACTCAACATTTTCTGGTTGGTGTCGTGCTGTAGGTATTGAAGAAGACCCCCGCCTCTTTGTGTTATGCTGTTGTGCCTTGTTCATGGTGTCNTGACGTGCATGAAGCCGAGATCGCTGTTGTCGGTTCGATCATTGTGATTTTTTTCCAATATATATCGTCATATTTTGAACCCACTTGTGTCGTTTTGACGAAAAATAATTTCAGTTATTGTTTGATGGTACTCTAAAATACCACTCAGGTATGATTTCATAAGGCGATTGTCTATGACCATTGGGATTTTATGCGATGATCATAGGTATATTTCATCTCGATTCACTTTGTGCAAGCACCACGACATTTCCCATGATTCCTCATTCCATGAACAAAAGAGCAGCCAACCCGTCAAAGTAACTGGCGCGGGAAATTTAAATAGTGCTGTTTTCAATTTTGTCACCTAGCGCCCCCTGGAGAACAAATTTCAAATTAATTTCCATTGCACTTGGTGTACCAAAAATCAAGCTTCATACCCTATCAATTTCAGTTTGATATATTGCCTGTGGACTGAGTTATTGGGGTTTTCCATTTTACGGAAAATGCCCCCTGGAGAGCAGAATGTACGTCAGATCGCAAAAATTTTTGGTCCTGTTTCGAGTCCTTCCTAGGGCCTACCACTCCACCGGCTTTCATGACCCTGGGCCTTGCGGTTGCGAAACGTGCCAGTTTCACGGACGACACACACACACACACACACACAGACGGACGCCACTCAGTATACATATGACTAGCTCAGCTGAAAGCTGAGCTAAAAACCCCAAACAAATTGGTACCGGTACCTTGTTTTCCCTGTGATGACGGTTTTTGGTGACTTTTCCCTGCAGACCATGGGCACTTCTTCTGATTTGTTGGGACATCAAGAACAGTTCCTGCTGACATCTTTCTAGCTGTATAAACAACAGTAGGTGAACTTTAGAGAGCAGGCGGAAGTTGCACAGTCAAACGGAGTCACCCTCTCTATTACATGAAGAAAAACAGCCAGGAATCAAACTGGGATTGAACCAAGAACCAGAGGTATGAGATTCCACTATACCACCCTCATAGCCCAAATTGACTGAAACATAGATTCTTCTCTATGACATGGTACCATCAAGGGTTAGCGGCTTACAACACCATCGCTGAAATGTACGTCTCTGCAGGTTGACAATAGTAGTGGACAACAGTGATTAAATGTTGAGTAAACTTCACCAATGATGATCACTTGCGATAAGCGCCTGCTTTGCTGAAGCGGGTCACAATATAAACGAGGCCTATGTGGATTTTTAAAAATTGGACAGCAGAAGACCAAATAAACCATAATTGGCTCTATACAGAGTATCTTCAGATGTAAATAATCACCCAAAATCTGTGCTGGCACATTAACCTTACCACGGTGTCTTGCTTGGCCTGCACTAGCAGGTGTGATGCTGCTTCTATGAACATGGTCATCAGTTTCACTTGTAATTTGGTCATTATCTTGGGGTGTCTCTTTTTTATTCTTTTTCCCTCTGGCCATCATCTCTGCCATCAAATTACTGTGGACTTTATCTGTGTGAACACCTGTGAAATGTGAACATTAGAAGATTTCAGTCTCAAATATTTGCATGACAGGCAAAAAACTAGTCTCGTGCCACCAGACTCTGCAATTTTCAATTTTAGAGTCTGGTCCGGATGGTACCTTTTGCTTGTAAAAACCATCATGGCGGACAATCTACCGCCGATGACGTAGAACACAATGCACAATCAAAGCAATGTATTCAGCGTGCGAGTAAAACTGCAGTATTTGTACCCTTTGCTGTTAGCCCTACCGCACGTTTTATACTACAATTTCGTCCTCAATCGAAAAATTATATACATACCTGTCGGAATTCCAATGAAAGACACTATAAATTGACTTGACAACACAGATTGATGCGATTCATCTCGCTAATTTTCACGCTTCGAGTGATCTGGGCGCAGCCATTATTCCTCCTGCAGCCTACGTCACCAACTTTTGCGATCCATGACGCATTGGTTGTGACTAGCCAATCAGCGAAGCTCCTCTTATTTTGAATTTTCGAAATAAGAAAATTCAATGGGAATTTCGTCCCGTGCCAGACCCTCGGTCTAGCGACCTCGGAGTATGACCGAGGGGCTGGTTGCGCGAGACTAGCAAAAAACTCCCCGTGTTGAAAATTCAGTGAGGTATGAGGAACTTTTGTCTTGGATATCAGATAGTTTGCTAGCAGCCATCTTGCATTCTTGCCTTGGCGATTTCATGAATTCACACATGATTACTCAATCTTGCATTTTAAATGTATCACATGTCCTACCCCACCCCCCACAACTGACTGCCCAACAATTTATTGAACCTGACGGAAACTGGGTCACCTATAATGAACAGGGGCACTGAAACTGAAAAATGTTGTAATTGTCCCAGCAGACAACTGGCGGGCAGCCAAGGAATTGTGAATAAGGTGAATTTTTGTGCTTTTTATGCATTTTTTTATGACAAGAAATTGATTGGATCTTTTACAACCATAAGCCCAGCAGGTGGCTTTTCTTTCAAGGATCCTTTTTATAGAACAACCCACAGAAATATTTTGTGTGGTTTCATTGTTAGCCAAGAAAACTACCCGGTAGGCCTAGGCCTAGCCGGACTTCTGTATTAGCCAATGAAATAAAACTTCCTGCTTCCAAAGCTTGTGGGGTTTTCAGAGCTTAACTACATGTATTTTTGCTGTGTAGGCCTGGAGAAGAAATTCCACATACATCCACTAGCACAATAGGGAATTGAACCCATAACATCATTGGTGGCAGGTGTGGGCATTTTCACTACACCACTGTCACAACCCTAACAAACTTCACATGAAGTTAATCTTGTTGGCAAGACTTACCTGCTGCTGTCGCACTCCCCGATCTGATGTTTCCTATTGGTAGAAAGATTTCATTTTCATATCCCGAGCTGGATTGACTGCCCTGTGAAAAAGAAACCAGTTAGTAATATTTTATCACCCCCCTTGGCAAAGTTTGAAGGGATACCTTTTTTAGATACATGTGGTTTTTGTCAAAGGTGCTCATTATTACCCAGACTCTCCAGGAACTTTTCAGAAGAATGGAAGTTGCAGTTCATTCAGTGCATCATGTGATCCTCTAAGACTCGTTCACCAGACAGGCAAATTGACTGGGAATTGAACTTCTGGCCTCCTCGTTTTAGCCACACAGTGAAGCAACATAAACCAATTCAGCCTACAGTAGCATTTTTCTTACCGTGATTTGGACACAAAACCAAACTCCCTCCTCACCATCCAATGCTCCTTTTGATCGTACAATCCCACGCGTGCCATCCTGAATGGTGTCATGGTCGTGAATTTCAACTCGGTCACCTGCACGAAGATTGAACCCCTCACGTAGCCATTTTGGATCATTAAACACCTCAAATCTCCGCGTACAACAAGGAACTGCAGCAAGCAACTCATACTCCTCTGGCGAAAGCTTGTGGACATGAGAAGGTGGACAACTTATCACCAAGCCTTTCTGGTCTGATACTGTCGTGTAAAATGAATCCCGCCCATCACAAGAATGTCCAGATTTGAACAGCAATGTTCCAGCTCCGACAGGAAGACTCAAGGAGTTTTTACGGTCCCTTTTGGACTTCACCGATTTTGATTTCTTCTGCGGTGATCCTGAGCTTGCCAGTGCAGCCTGGTCCTGCCGCAGAAGATATCGGTCACTTGAAGAGGAAGATTCATCTGTTGCCATGGCAACTGATTGACATCACAGCATCTACTAAAAGAAAGCAGAAGTTTAAAGTACAACATATTTTGTTCATATTCTATTGGTGGTCATCAAGGTAGACTGGCGGGACCAGAAAATTGTTTGCACTTGAAGAAATTATGGTGACTTTACACTACATGGTCTTTGAACTTACCAGAAAGGATATCCAGGGTAGGGCTAGTCACCCATGTCCCACTGGAACAAACACCTCCCTGAGACTGTCGTAACCAGAATATGCGCATTTGATATCATGAGATAATGACGTTGTATCGGTAAAGTCCATCTGGGTATTTTAAGCATAAAACACGTCTTGCCAAATCTGTCAGAGAATACAAATCAAAAAGACCCCAGCTCTATTCTTCAACCAAACTTCCTGGTCAAATGTATTTATAAGTACTTTTTGCGGTCACAATGGAAGGCAGACAATTGATTTGGATCACTGAACAATTTTCATACAGATCCGATCAGAATTGAACCTGGGATCAGAGGTGATATGCACTAAATGTATCCACTGCACCACCACATTAGAATACTGGCAATATGGCTACATTACACTATTGCTCACATTACTCCACCATACAACTGACAGTATGATAATCATTACTCCACCATACAACTGACAGTATGATAATATCAACAAAGAATATAGCATTTTTCTGTGTCAAACAACAGAAGTAAATTTTTTCACTGCACCTGTTCGTGGGCGGGCCGGGCCTTTGGCAATTTGGCACCCTGCCAAGGGATAGTTGTGTGTCAGCATTAAAACAGAACTCTGCACCTCAGATCAAACCACTGGAGAGAAAAATAGCATTGAATAATTTTATTTACTTTCATGTATAACTAAACACAAAACTTTTCACTCAGTTATACTTTATTTTCCTCGTGATCTTCACATCACGAGGACACAATAAATGCAGTGCAACATTCTACTACATCATAACTAAACACACTGGTCATGTAATGAAAATGTTAGCACTTAAAACTTGCATACAAGCACACATTCCACCATTATCACCTCAAATGACAGTCCTAATCAGGAGTGAAAGTGGCTAAGTTTGTTACTAAGGCAACACCCAAGTTTTATTTCAATACCTCATAACTATAAGGGCACACATTATGAATAGCTTTCATTGTTGTACTTTGTTTTTTACCAAAATTTGGTCTTTATACCCTTTACCGGTACTCTTACAGAAATCAGGGTCCATATTCATAAATCCTTGCTAGCTTAGTTGGCTGCTAGTTGTGTACATTGGCCTGTACAAACTAGGCACTTTAGCAGGCAACTAAGCCTAGCAACGTTTTATGAATATGAGCCCAGGCCTTCTGCTCAATATCGGTGTTAATGGCCCTTGAAACACTTTCACCTGGGTCTTGAAAAAGACTTTATCGTAGATGTTTGTAACGTCCCCCCAGTTATACATGTGTGGCCTATTAAACCTTCTGGCCATGAAAAATATCGTGTATTGCACAAAATGGCTGGCACCTTGGCCAATGCAAAGCGAGTTGTTGGATTGGTGACCAGTATGTCACCCAGGAGACCAGGGCTGGGTTGCACAAAACTCATGTTAGCGCTAACTTGGTGTTAGCACTAACTTTATGTTAAATGACGTAAAGACAATGGATTTTTACGTCATGTAACATAAAGTTAGCGCTAACACCAAGTTAGCGCTATCGTGAGTTTTGTGCAACCGGGCCCAGAATCTCAGAAATTATGCAAATTTTCAGGCATGTACTCACGTGGGCATGTTTTCAAACAACCCAGCCTGGGCAGTAGAGATAAAACTGACATTTCTACACTCAGATACTACCAGAGTAAATTACAAGTTCTGCAAAATAATCATGCAAATTCACAAATCATACCAGCAAAAATATACTCGCAATTCTGCATGATCAGGAACCTCAATTGACTGACTTGAATGATTCAACCTCGCACCCAAGCATCTAAACCTACAAGTGCATATGATAATGGCACAGCTGAGGTAGACAATATGAACCTAGGGACGAGGCTATCAATAATATGTTCAACCCTTTTCTGACCATTACAAAGGAAGTGAGATCACGAACAAGTTCATTGCTATCACATGCAAGATGGAAGTCATGGCGACCTTCATGACCTTGAAAGGTCGAGTTGTGAAGGTCATGTTAGTACACTTGATCAAGAATATGACAATTATTACCGGTAATACACACATTATAAGATATCTCAAGAAGCCATACTACATTGTGTAAACACGAAAAATGCGACAAAAGTTACGGAAACTTCGATATCAAACTTATTCATTTCTCAACATCGGAAAACCTAAAAACTTCGAATCACATTCATGTTTTTTATTCATGCATCAGTACACAGCAGAGTTCTAAATTTCGGCACACACTGTAGTCGACATACATGCATTGGCACATGATCAATTCTATCGGTTACCTTACATAGTCACCTTTTTTTGATAGAAATAATCAAGGCCGTTTTAAAACATCAGACCGTTTTCAAACCATCGTCACCATCAACCTGAATCAGCAAGCTGAGCATTATAGAGGGCCACTCTCTTTGATAGTACACCTTCTCCAGGTACCTCGGTTTCCTCCTGCTAAATGGCTCAATATTGTCTATTGAGCTAATAATGCTGATTTTATGCTCAGGCCTCGATTCAATGAGATTGATGGTGATGACACACTTGTAAACAGCTCAATAACAATACAATACATACACAGAATAAAATGATTCTATACAGGTTTACCGAAGTACATGTACATGTACATGTACCTTCAATGTATTTTTACGATTGGTGCACTTATCTTTGTGACATCAGTCACAACTCTTCAGACGGAAAGGGAGAGAAGAGGCTGCAGTAATCATCTTTTTCTTATCCAAACTGACGCTGAACGGGTAGCGCTAGTGGTCGAGTTCTGACTTGTGACCCGAGTAAATACAGCATCAAGTATTTAATTGAAATTCTGAATTCCATTCTTTGATGAAATTGTTTGATTGGCCGATGAGTGAACCTATCAGCCAATCAGAATCCAGTTATTCTTCACCTCTCCCCATATTTTAGAAAACAGAGTTCCCATTTACAGCAATCTCACAGTCACAGTGCGAATACAAAATCAGATACCTTACACCAAATTTCCTGATTATCAGGACGAAATGAACGCTACCTGAAACATGTTCAAAGAGAATATATTCTTACCGTCACGAAACATTTACGACAAAACTCACTCTCATTGCATTGATACGTTGCAAAACATTGAAAGATCAATTGAGGCAAAAACCAGCATAGCGATTAAAACATGAGATAAGACCACAATGGCTTTGATGAATTTTGTTCATTACACGATCGCAGACTCCCAAAATATCTAATCCATCAAGAAACAGAGTCACAAAATATATCCGTACTTGACAAAATGTCATTAGTGTCTCCAGTCACATAGCCTACATCACTAATCATTAGTCACATACATCACTAATAACAAATATCACTAATCACTAGTCATAATCGTTACCAATAATAGCCACGTATGTCACTAATCACCAGTCGCATACATCACTGGTCACTGACCACAAATGTCACTAATCAAAGTCACAAACACCACTAATCATTGGTCACAAATGTTAGTAATTTCTTGTCACAAATGTCACTAATCACTGGTTATCACTTATGATCAATTAAATTTTGCCAGAACTTGACAAGAATTTATTACGAGTCATGTTAGCGCTAACTTGGTGTTAGCGCTAACTTTATGTTAAATGACGTAAAAA
>NMRB01003186.1:40490-69840 GCA_002633025.1 Notospermus geniculatus
ACAGCGCGCAGGGGTGGGTAATGCACAGTCTTTGATCAATGCCATTAGGCGCATGTGGGTTTCAGATTGATTAAGTACAAAAGGTTGATTGGGGAGGGGAAAAAATAGACAGGGGAAAGTATGCCTGATTTGGAAGGCGAGAAAAACGGATTTCACGACCTGCGCAGGGGAAGACCTTTGTTACAGACTCCATGAAAAAAAACGGATGCCATCTACTTTAATAGGTAAGTAATTAAAGAAATGTCGAAAAGGAGTTTCTAAAAATCTTCTCTAATGGGAGAAATTAACAAAATTTACTGCGCTAAACAAAACAGGAGAAAATGGTAAGAGGAGAAGAGACGAAAAACACCATGTCGTAAGCGTCCCTTCAATAGTAACTTAAGCCTATTGTTAAGGGTATAGCCTGGGAGGGGTTCATGCACTCTTAAAAAATTCTTGTCACCGCAACTTGTCTGCGAATATGGATGAGATGCTTTAGTCAGCCTGACGAATTACGTCATTCATGACACAATTTACTTGTCATGGCGAGTCGCACAACTCTGTGACGAGTTCAGTTTATCCAGTCGACAAGGTCTCTAGTTATGGCGATAAGTTGCAGGTGGCAGGATATTATTGCGCATGCGCTTCCCTCACATTAATCGCTCAATTTCTTGAACTCTAAGCATGCTGTCACCATCGTTGCCTCAATAGCCAGGAGGGTTTAGGGGTTATGTCTAGTAGTTTATACATTTCATAGGTCGTAGGTTCGAATCCCGCCGTAGGCCCTGAAATTTAGGAGAGTTTTTCTTTCATATGTACCTGTTGTTAGTACTTGTAACTACCGCATAACGGTATCTTGGCGCATAACTTTTAATTTTTGTGTAGCCTGAATGACGAGATGTAGTTGTTTCAATGATAAGATGTCTCTTTTCCGAGGATGACAAGTTAAAAACTTGTCAATTGACAAGATAGACCCTGTCAATTTAAGCATATTCTGAGAACGAGTTCCAGCTTGTCAGTAGGACGAGAATTTTTTAAGAGTGTGATACACTCATAGATCTTACATACAGTGTGAGGGTGGGGTGGATTCGCATTGTCGGCGCCGCACGATCAACCTTTGAAATCTACGATCTCTCTCCCTTGGAAGGTGCACACGCGAAACTCCCATTCATTTTGTCACCGGTAAATCGCGTGCAAATTCCAATAACTGAAATGACTGATGATAAAGTGGTATATTGAATCAAAAATCATGTGAACCGTTTGGCCCCTGTCCATCCATGACAGATGAATGACTCGGGTCTGACATTAGGAAACAGGAAACTGAGACTGATGTCATTTTTTCGCTTGATTTACGGTCCCTACACGCGCAAAGGGACCGGAGGTTTTTCGGACTTTAAACCTTGTGTGAGGTTGAGAGAAAACCGCTTTGGTCACTGGTTTGCAACTCGGCTTTTGAAAGGGTTTTGAAATAAGGCAGTCGACAGGGCGTGACGTGTACACAGCCGGCGTGTTGCTCACATCAGATCATTTTCAGCCATAGGCCTACCAAAGAAAAGCATCGCACCGTCTGATGTCCGAGGAAGAAAGTTCGAGAATCATCCCCGGCGCATAAGCACGGAGCATCGCCATCCTATCAACGATCACACAAAATACAGGCATCTTCGATCCGTTCACTGTCTATTAAATATCAAATTGCTCGTGGTTTCCCGATCGACGTGACTCTCTTCTGAGCGATCGATTTTCAAGCTTGGTTACTTTCTCAGGAAACGATTGCAGTTGGTGTCGCTGTTTGTCCGGTGATGTAATGAAGCGTATGCCAGAGGCTGTGTCTCTAAATTGCTTTCGATTTCGTTGTAAAAGTCTATCGGTTGTGATACAAATATTGATTGGCAGCCCAAGGATCATTAGCGAGTGCCACATGCATAATTACAATCAACTGTGGGTGGTTTTAATCCTAGTCAAAGGGGAAGAGGCGGGTCGCTTCCCTGCGCAGTTTAGGCCCAATATCCCGTGGTCATTTTTGTGTGGCTTTTAGTGCACAGNTCCCAGTCCCAGGCCTACACGATTCAGGCGAAGAAAAACGAAATGAATGCTGTTCAGCGAACACATCCATTCTTCCCATCAACCCAACAAGCCGAAATGTTCCCCTTCCCTTTCCACTAGTTGCGGCACACAATGACAACCATGAATGTCCATCCTCCAACAGCAGGGTTTTGGTCACGCTCCTCTTCATACGCTCGCTGGTCTGAGTGGATGAAGAGGAGCGAGGTAAAACTCTGCTTACGGAGAATATGAACGTCCTTCCTTTGCAGGAACTATAGCAGAGGGCCTTATTGTCTGTAATTCCCTACTTGCGATTAAAAGTGCAAGGATACCCTTGCCGGTTACAACCACATAATGGGCGCATCCCCCAGCTGCCGTGCTCCCTTAATTTAATTTGCAGAGAAAACATTGCAAAATAAAGGTTTAATTTCTTCTTAAAATGAGGCAACCTGGGACGATTAAAGCAATTGCTCTAAAATAATTAAAAGAAGGTTCAGTGTTCAGAGATGGTTGAATGGTATAATACACTACAGGACAATGTACCTTTAAGAAAGGAAATTTTATAAAAACAAGGATGAATATTTAATACGTGGCCAGGGTGTCATGTTAGCAGATACATTGTGTTAATTTGTGTACCTCTACAGTTCATGGTGAAGCTTCCACTGAGTTCATTTAACCCGAAGATAAAGCGCTATAACCAAAATGTGAGGGTCGTAAAATTTGAGACTCTTTCTGGTAAGGCTGGCTGAAGCTAGCCACCTTCGAAGAACATCGTTTCGAATCCGTTTATTGGTGCAATGGGATAAGAAACGGCAAGAACTTCGCCAATTCTAGCAGCACACACTGCGGCAAACATGCCAGACGAGACACGTGTTTTTGTTTTGACTGTCAGGAAAAATAGTCTAGTTTCACATTGATCCGCCAGGGGGTTTAGCCTCTTAATAACCAGATTACCAATAATCCGATTATAGGTTGATGATAATTCGATCGGGATTTACCTCGGAAGAGTGTTCTATTTTTGGAAAGAATATGAGATAATTCCGTAATGACGTCATGATACTTCAGATTCCTGTTTCCAATTTCTTTTTTTTTGTACTAAGATTTTTTCAAGATCCAAAAGTTTCTTTTTGCATGATATTGGAATCATCAGAATAATATTGTAGAGAAGATCTCAAGCCATTTACTTGTTCACTTGCCGGGTTCATTTAATCCCTATGGTTGCGGAACAATTGTAATTACGGTCGACATACATGAAGACCGATACGGATGTCCTACACTACATCGTCAGATGACCTTAAAGACCGACCTCGAAGCAGCACCAAACTCCGGGTGGAAGGCAATTAACTTGGGCCAGCCCACAATAGACTACATGCAGTTGGTCTGAGCAATGGTGTCCTGAAACTAATTAGGCCTGACAAGTGAAGTGTGATGAGTGTTTACAGTCTCAAGTGGCTATGTGGTATCATGTCAGGGTGAATTACTGCATGCTCGTTGAATTCCCTCCTGCTATTTTGGAAACCAGCATTTTTCATGCAGACGAAATAGGCCTTGGCCCTATAACTATGTTGAAGACTTTTATAAGAAGACCACAATCTATATATATTTACATCAACTTATGCCTGCTATCATTTTTTCACCCACTTTTTTGGAAATTCAGACTCTAGTCCCACTGGGGATAAGCCTGCCTCCAGACCTTTATTGAACATGTTCAGAAAATTGGATGAAAAATTCGACCGTGTACAGTGGGCACAAGGGATAAAGGCCTGTAACAAAAGGGCCTAAGCAGAATAGCATGACAGTTCATGTAGCATGTGCATAGGACCAACATGTTTTATCCAAAGAACTGTACAGTAGTTGGATAATTCTGGACAAGGCCACCTTGCTACAACTTTTCACTGATATTCAATTTGTGAAGGCCTACCCCTTCACCAATGGTGTGTATTGATGATGCTAGTCGGTAAAAATACATGTTATGTGTCAAATGTTGGCTTCACATTCAGCAAATCATGGTCATTTTACGAGAAAATCTGCTAGTAAGCTTATAATGTACAACAAAATTTNTGTAGCATGTGCATAGGACCAACATGTTTGATCCAAAGAACTGTACAGTAGTTGGATAATTCTGGACAAGGCCACCTTGCTACAACTTTTCAGTGATATTCAATTTGTGTAAAAAGGCCTACCCCTTCACCAATTGTGTAAGGATGCTAGTCGGTAAAAATACATGTTATATGTCAAATGTTGGCTTCACATTCAGCAAATCCTGGTCATTTCACGAGAAAATCTGCTAGTATAATGTAGGCCTACAACAAAATTTATTTCGAAAATGCAATAGCAATTGGCCCAGGAAGAGAGTATCCTCCAAGTAACTAATTGGCTCTGACAGTTTTCATGGTCGCTCAAGTGCTGTCTGCAGCTGACCTAAATAAAATTCCTCTGATCTTTCCTTCTCATATAGCAACAGGATGAAGCAAGGTCAACTTGCATCTGATTCGCTACCTATGGAGGCCTAAGGACCACCTCCGAGTGTCCATCATATTCAAAATTTAGAAGGCTTTCCCCTAAAATCATGACTTTTCTCCTCATTGGCTGAGATTTAAGACATAAGACAAGAGGAGAATGGTGTTGGTATATTCATAGATATGACTGACATTTTCCAGGAAATTTCCTGCAGTTCTGACAAAGATATTGGGATATTTGTGTTCATGACCGTTGGAGCTCTGTAATGCACTACAAGTGGGTCAGTAATGCATCAGTGACAGGTGATGTGCCTTTTAATACCCGAGGTCGGTCTTTAACCATCACGCTGTCTTCTGCACGCTAGCACTCAGGGTACATTTCTCAAGACAGATCCCTGTTTGCTCCCTTCCTCTTTTTCTCTCTCTATCGAACACTAGTTTATTGTATCTCTCACCAATGTAAACGTATTTTTACAAGGTCTCAATAAACTCATTTTGAATTTGAATTTGAATTTGTGTAATATCGCAAGCCGTCCCTGCCATAAATCCACCATGCTGTAATTATTTACTACCATGCTAGTAAATATGTTCTACCATGGTAATATGTAATTCTTTCCTAGGTAAAATGACCGTTGGAGCTCTGTAATGCACTACAAGTGGGTCAGTAATGCATCAGTGACAGGTGATGTGCCTTTTATACCCGAGGTCGGTCTTTAATGACTTTTATGAATACCAGCCAATGTCATCATCAGTGCATAATGTGTGTTTTCTGTATTGAGGTTTGGGGTAAGATTGGGGAGAAAGTATGCATCATTCCATCCAACTGAATGTGGTTTGGGAATTGTGAGAACTGTCTTCCTCCTTCATTTCCTTGTGAAGGATAACGTCGCATAAACTGTTTATAATTGCTAACTTCTGTACTCTGGACATTCATCCACTGGACTATAAATCCTGTTACACAGCATGATCTGTCCTTTCCGCCAAAAATACTCTTCCACCTATCGGCGCAGCAGACGTTAATCCCAGAAGTATCGTCTTGTTTTTGTTTGCCTACATCATCTTTCCGTCACGCAATTCCCCCATCAGATTCAAGAAATGAAAATTACAACATGTTGGACAAGCTGCGGAAAATAGTCTCGCTGGCTTTGTTTGTTACACTTCTGAAACACGTTCAAAAGAATTATAGTGTTTTCGGAAATTAACACCGTCCTCGACGACATGCAAAGGAAAACTTCTCATTGTGTTGGAGTGT
Organism: Notospermus geniculatus; assembly: GCA_002633025.1. Lineage (NCBI taxonomy): Eukaryota > Metazoa > Nemertea > Pilidiophora > Heteronemertea > Lineidae > Notospermus > Notospermus geniculatus. Next base: position 46,224 of record NMRB01003186.1, read on the forward strand.
ACTTTCAAGGTGTTATTCAATATGGTGAGTTGATTGATAGGGACACTCTGAGAAGTGTGATTTCCGCAATATCTTGTTTGTTGGGGGTCGGGTGTGGGGTGTGTATATAGGCATCAAGTTTCATATCATTCCTTCAAGAGTTAGTTGTATAGCTATTTATCACCAGGTCGGCCCTCAAAACGCAAATACGAAATCAACACTTGAATCCAAGTTAACTCATCTGCCCCCAGGTTTGAGTAGACAGTGTCTTCTGCTGAAGTTTTCAAAAAGCCTTGGAGATGAATTCGAAAAAAAATGAAGAAACATCCTTCAGGTGGTTGATAGGAACAACCTTTCTTCAAATATTTTTCAATCAGTGCCATAGGACGCGAGAAAACTTGGACAGAAGATGCCGTCTGCTGGACTTGGGGGCAGATGAGATAAGCCTGGCGACAAGGGGAGGACTTGGATGAAATAAAAAAGTTGTTGGAAATGTCTATGGGCATCCTGATATTTCCCATCTGGAATCGGGAAAAGGTGGGCTCCATGTTCCAAGTCGGCCTGCCATCTACCAGCGATAATGAAAGGAATCCAAGTCCCCCTGGAATCTACGTCCGCTCTTATTGTTCAGCGAGGGATTAGAATATGGCTAGAGAGACCATGGCCATCCGAATAAAGCCTTACAATAGCGGGCTATTGTTTGGCGGACTTGCATTCCTAGGATGCGGATTCCTGTCACACCTGTCACTACCTTAGCGCACAGCTCATTGGTCCTTGTAACGCAAGCTATGATTGGCCCTCGCGGCTTTTGTTTGCTGCTAAATCTTAGCATGTGTAGCACTGTCATGATTGTACTGACTGATTTGTTGACGAGTGAAGTTCTTTCTCGTTTGCGTAGCAATCCCCAAGGCTTGTAGAATGAGTATGCAACTCAAGCATTCAATTCGCCATGTTTTTGATTTTGCGGGGACTGCAATTTCGATGTAATAGACAGAATCACTTGGTGACCAGGTTAAATCGTACTCGAGAGAGGTTTTTCATTTGGTAATTTTTACCACCCTCCAGGGTTCGTTCAACTATAAAGTATATTTCACCAAACCCTGACCGCGGCAGAAACTCCAACAGACGTATCAAATTACTCATTGTCAGTGTACCTAAAATGAGATCTCAAGTGGTCTTAGCAGGAGGTCACACTTCAAGCCTGGATTCCACAGTCTGTTCAGAATTTCCAANAACTTGAGTCCCTATGAGAGATGAATTTAAAGCTGATTTCACACACGAGCCCAAAATTTAGTAAAATCTCCAATGTATAGTTCTGCTTCAAAATGTTCACTTATGACACTGAAAATATTCCAAAATAAATGAATACTAAATTTAGTCAGTCTACAATTCCTCTTCAGAACTAGAGTCACTTTCACTGTCACTTGAACCACTTTCTTTTAGTGTAGTGTTAATGTACTCTTGGCTGACCCCCATCATTCACATGGTTCTTGACTCCTGATAATACAAAACCAGGCTAAAGAAACAGACTGTTTCAAAATCTTTGAAAAACTTAGAAACTCAATGAGCATCTACACATGTAAAATGCATGGAAATATCATACAAGATATGTCTATACACACAGTTTGGAGCAGAGTTTAACAGAGTTGGCCAGTTGTACTAAGAATAACCTAGTTACCAGGCACTGTTTATCAGCATCCTCGTGTCCTGCTGACAGCTTGTTAATAGGAGTTAATTGCCTTCTCTTTTGATATGCCGCGGTCAGGGTTTGGTGGAATATACTTTAAGTATTATTAACTTTTATGGTGTTTTTGTACTATTATCGGTCGTGTCTTTACCCGCATAAAGTTTGCGGGCCTCCCGTGTACAATGCACTGTGAAGCGTGTAGTTCGATTTTTGCGGCTTCGCGCCGGTCTTCAAATTCTGAGGGCGTATCCCTCTTTTCACCTCCTCTACTACATCTTAGACTATCTGTCTCTTTTTATTTCGACTGCTAAGTAATTATAAATACCCTCTAGATGCCTTTTGTGTAGATATCTCTCAGATTATCAACTTAGATTTCGAGTCTCATGGTGTTTTTGAATGTTGTACTTTTCCGATTTTTCGGACTACGATGTGAATTGCGGCCCGCGCCATTCATATGCCGCGCGGACTTACACATTTTTTGTGACTAGGCCTAACCCGCGAAATCTGCAACAAGCGTGTAATCATCTTTGTGTCTGTTATTATACTGTTGTAATTAACTGTTCCAACTAATGATCTAATTAGGCATTTTCTAAGCCCTAAATACCTAATCATTAGGCCCGTTAGTTATAGCGATGATGCGTGGTACTATATGACGTCACTTGACGTACTGCCGCGATTGGTGTGCGGCGGTTCACTCGAGGCTATAAAAGCCGGCACTGACGCCGCGCGCGTCAGACTGCTCGGTTTCACCAGCCAGTCTCCTCTCCACTAGTTCCACTAGTGCGATCTACCTGGCCGACTAGTATTTGAACGGACGTCAACCCAACTACGTGCCGTACAGTTGCCATGGTAATTAGCCTTGCAAAGATTCAGCCAGAAACCTAGCCTTGGAAACCCATAAANTTTATCAGCATCCTCGTGTCCTGCTGACAGCTTGTTAATAGGAGTTAATTGCCTTCTCTTTTGATATGCCGCGGTCAGGGTTTGGTGGAATACACTTTAGGAACCTAATTCATTACACGATGGACATGACTTGGAATCGAAATTTGATTGTTTTACGCCTCAGGGATGTGTATGAATAAGAAAATTCGTTAAGATACGTGCAGATGTCCCGTTCAAGACAAGGTCCACTGGATACATCTTCCACACAGCTGCACCCTGATTCCTTTGTTCCCTGCTCGAGGGTGGAGCCCTTTGTAATATCAATGCAGTGGGCAGTGGCCTAATAGCGCTGGATTCCTTTTCTAATCCTGTCCCCTTCGCAGCATGAAGCCGACCCTGCTTTTCGGATCCGGCAATTCCATCCCTCAGGTAGAGTTACCAACTATGCCAGGCTCCTACCGGGTGTGTTTCAAAAAGTGTTCCGTCCGACACCAACAAAATTTCACCATACTTTTGTCTACTGGTGACAGGCTGTTTCTTGAAACTCTACAATATTCATGTCAGATCTAGGTATCATGGAACTCTAAATTATGACACTGCAAACCGATTGATCTATCAGAGTGGCGCAATGGAAACATCGGCGCCTGTCACCTCTGAGGTCGCAGGTTCGATTCCCGGTCGGGTCCGTGTCTCATGTGATAGAGAGGGCGACTCTCTCTGACAGCGCAGGTTTTCTCCGGGCACTCCGGTTTCCTCCTGCATCACATTAAAATCGCCCAATATTGTCTATGGAACCAATAATGCCGAATTTGGCGCTCGGTTCTCAACTCAATATTTTTTATTGGTCTATTAGCCCCTTTAAAATCTGGCAACAGAAAGAAGTTTTGATGTTGGACGGAACGATAGATTTTGCTGGTAGGCTCAATATCTTTTGATACCCTCCTCCAAATAAGTGTTCACTGTACATCCCAGATGGAGAAACTAACAGCTAAAGGTCTATATTATTGATTACTATATTTTGATTTTTGCAAAATCAATGGCACAAATCTTTGTGATCATTTCAAAGTTGAATTTTGCCCCATTTTCTTGGGTGACCAATTTTAAAACACACCCTACCTTGGACATGTTGGAGGGAAGACCTACCAGCGAGAGAGAAAGGCCATGGTTCGTACGGTGGGAAAACAAAAAATTCGAAATTTCACTTCTTGATGTCAGTCACAATAAATCCGATATTGACCGACTGCCAGAATGAAACCTTTGCTTTTTTTGACAAACGGAGCAAAAATTTCGTTTGATACTGAAATAGGTTTATTGGGCATTTGGCAATGATATTCATATAGACATTGAAAATGGAATACAATGAACTCATTGGTCACAAAATCATCATACAGTCGGAAGCTCTGATCCTTTCACATCATGAAAAAAATTCCAAAAGACTCGTTGCCTTGCTATTCCAGGTGATTTATCATTAGGAATAACGACTTTTCCTTACCCGTTCTTGTCATATTTTGTAATTACCCCGGCAGATGTTACTTGAATTGGTTTTAAGAAATCATTTGAAGATCAAGCTGCAAATCATTGCGTGTCAAGGACGACGCCTGCTCCATGCCCAGAGTTTGGCAGGAATTTTTTTGAGGGAGGGACAAAGAGAAAAAATTTCACAGAATTCTTGGTCAAAAACACACATTTGGACTTTTTAAGGGGGATATCCCCCTGTCCCCCGCTCTACCGGAAAGACTGAGACACTTTTTCTTTAAAGCCTCACAGTATTGAATTTTACGGTATTTTCAAAGTGTTAGGAGACTGCAGGTAGAGGTCTCATAGCCTCGTGATGGTCCCCAAAATGCTTGTATGATACGTACTTAAAAAATTGTTGCTTAGTTTTCAGCACACATTGAAATAACAGCAGGCAGAGCTGTAATGTATCCACATAGAGCATAGTACATTTTACACTACACTACGTCGGAGGACGAAAGCACTTTCTGAATTCAATACAGTGCGGCTTTAATATCTACCGTGCATTTCATGTCTAAATGGTGCTGTCACAAAATTTCAGCCGCAGCCCACTCCCAACATTCCCAATAGAAATAACGATCATGGTAGTACATGTATGACATCCAACAGTCCAACAGTATTACAAATTTTAGTACATGCCCACTGGTACCGTCGAAGCCTTATGCATAAATAATGAACTCCAACCTGTCCAAGGCAGCAGTTCATTTGATCGGTCATAGGCCTAGCCTATTAAAGTTCTAATGAGTTACCCACAGGCAAGCTTTGTGAGTGGTAACACGTCATACATGACGGCTGATTGGCAGGAATCCTACGCTAGTGGTGGGCCTGTCATGCCTGTCCATTCGTAGGCTTTCGAGGCCTGCTAACTGACTGACAGCTCAAACCTACATGTGAATTGATAATTGAGACGGTAGGCCTCAGTGCTTTTGATAAACACTATTTCTGCACCATCATATGTAACGTATAATGCCAAATCTACTTTTTAGATAACGAAATATGCAATGAAGGCCATAGGCCTACTTGCCGCAGGCTGGGACGTTGTGACGTCAGTGACACATTTCCTAAATGGCATGAACGATTGAAGTATGCAGTTTTTGCTGAATGTAAAAGCGGAATATTCGCACTAACAGATAGCTGTAGGAAATGAGTTAACTCGTAGAAACGTATTCACTTTTATCAACAAATACTACATGTACCTTTTCATAATATCCTCTAGATAATACACTTTTTATAACTAAATCAATGATAGCTAACAGTCTAGTGTACATTTAGCCACCGATTTAGAATCGATGTATTATAAGCAGGAATAAATTATGTGGACTCCGCCTCAATCACAGAATCTGCCTATATTGTATGAACATTTATCGAAAATCCTCATTTAAGGGAGTTAAACCTTAGATTTTACCTCGCAATTCGAATGATAATGATATGACCTGGTCTTAGTACAACGCGCATTGATTTAGAACCACAGCCAATGAGAGACTGTGACCAACAATGGCGCGCTAAAATATCCAGAAACCTACATAGATTAGCGCTAGCAAATTTGCGACGAATACGGCAAAATTCTGAATAAAGTGCTAACCTAGCTACAAATACAAGATACGGGCCTAAAGATGACATAACACCACGCACAAATTTCTGCAAATGCACCCTAACATGATGGAATAGGCCTGTCGTTTGTTCCGAGCTGTGTCCAGGTCTCCGCAATGTATGCACGTGCTCCAATATGGCGGCCATGTTGCTTGTCTTGAATCGAAAATCCGTGACAATGTCTGGGAAATTTGTGGTGCAGGGACGTTCTCTATATACCTGTAGAAACGAGCTTCTGTTTTCAAAGGAACACACAAACCCGGATCTACAGGGTATATTTAGAATGTGTCGTGTATTTCCGAAATATTTGCTGTAATCCGTGATTTTCCGTGCAATGTCAATCCGCTCGTCCAGAGCCAGACGTTTCCCCTGTGTATTGTGGCAGTACGTCCGCTGTGTAACGGGACCGAGGCTCTGCCGTCCCGTGGTCGTTGTTACACTGAATCTTGTCCGATAAGATTTTGTCAAATAAAAGCGAATGACTTACGTAATCGGATAAGGTCCTTGAAAGGGTCATTTGTTGGCAACTTGAGTTATCGTCGCGGTGTCTGTGATCCATTCAGCAACTCGCCTGGGACATCAGGTGAATGGCGGGCCAGCTCCAAATGCTGTCGCGGTTATAACTAATGGTGCCGGCATCTGAGTACAATAAAGCAAGAGATAATCAGGACAGTATGGTGACGGGGTCAGATTGCGAGTTTTATGGTCTTGCCTACTGGGCCAGATGCACTTTGCAAAATTTACCTGGTCGGCACTTGAGTGAAGTGGCTAATATTTTCTGCTGATAATTTATCAGATGCATACCTGCAGCACTTTGATGCTAGCCGACCGCGAAATGTTTGATGTCGGATATTTGTCATAATTGTAGTACACAGAAAGATGCAGCATGCATTGTTTTGAAAATTCCATCGCACAAAAATCCTGTACAGGCACACAAGAACTGCACTGCAAGCTCTTGAACTTCAGAGCAGTTCGAAGACCCGTGGATCTGGCCTTGGCCTTCGTTGTTTCTAACCCTTATAAAAAATATTCTCCATTTTACCATGGTGAATGGTAATTTCGCACGGTAAAAGAAGATTTACCATGATGAAAGCCAATTATACCATGGTAAACTGTCCTTTACCGTGCGAAATTACAATGGTAAAATAAAGATTTTCATAAGGGAATATCTATAGCAGAAAAACCAGTTACCCAGACAGGTGTAACATTTGTGAGTGTTTATGTAGCTCAGTGTTCCACAAAAATACACGGGGCCTAAAATGGTTATTGTTGGGTTAGTCACCGCTTAATCCGCCAGGAGGGAACCAATAAGAAAAACACAGAAATACGGGGAACACTGATCAACGTTACACCGGCATGACTACAGCGGACTCGACTACAGACTTTTTCTTGTAGTCATAAACGCTTCCAAAGGTAAATCCCCAAATAAATGTATGAAGTCCAATGCATACGATGTCACAAAGTTTACATAAGCCCCCCATCGATTTCTCTCTTCACTTTTTAAACTCTCTTTAGAAAGTTACCCGATTTATTTGGTTGGTATCAAAATTCAACTTCGTACCAGATGGGTTTTTTTCAAAGGCAGGAACCGATAAGTCAACAGCCGTGATGACGTTACGCCTCATGATCTCGGCCGGGCAAATAGTGTCATGTTTTGAGTCATTGCCTTTTCAACATATGCCACAATGATTGCACAAATTTTCCTGATTTCTAAAAATAGCGGACAAAATACGTAATTTATACCCAATATAAGGCCACAGAAAAATAAATACTTGTTTAGCGTCCCCTCCCGACCTGAAAAATGCCAAGACCCCTGAATTTTTTTTGTAATGCATTTTCCATTAAAAAATTGCCTACTCTAAAATTTGAAAATTAAAAAAAAAATTTATTTGTTTTTGACCTATCTTTTCAGCTAAAAGCTACTAAAAATAAAAATAAAAACCTCCCTCCCGACCCTGAAAAACTAAAGTGCCCGGACGCTAAACAAGTATTTTTTTATCTGGCCTAACTTATACTTGTATGGCCTATACTGACAGCATGTCATTTATCACTTGTAATTGGTTTGCACCTGAACTTGTATGTACACAAAATGATATTTTTTCTCTCCACTGTTAATTATAGCATGGAAATGGTGATGAGATTCACTTCATTCTTGAATGTAAACCATTTGATGATACAAAAAAAAACACTTTGTTTTGACACATTGTCCTTTGTTTAAAGGACACTTTCAGCGAAGGGTTTATAATTTCCTTAAAATGGCTGATAAATGTGAAAACAAAAACTGATAATAATCATAGACATGTCATTAACAGGGTCGAATCGGTGCATTTTTGATCTGCATTTGATCGAAAAGAGGACAGCACTGGTCAGACGAAAGGGAAGGACTCGGTCACACGGGGTCTTGCGTTGATGAATTCTTGGCTACTGAGGGAATTAGTCAGTCCAGTGACTCACTACCATACCAGGACATACCCAGGGAGTTCAGGAATTAACACCCATCAAAGGGATTAAGAAACACATTTTTTTTTAAATCCATAAATATTCTGCATCTAGTCTGCACTTTCTTTCTCTTTATCTCGAAATAGCTCACTTTTTTCGGAATTTAGATTATTTTTGCAGTATCCGCACACAGCGATGGGAAATGGGAACAGGAGCTTGCGCAGGTGATGTCAATTCGTTTTGCATAATTAATGCAAAGATCAAAGGGGCCGCGGGCAGGGACAGGTGGTAAACTTGCCCGGCTTATTACGCGCTGAATATTAACTTTTCACTGAAGGATGACATTAGCGAAGACCAGGTGCCGAGGAGAGGCTGAAAATCTTGGTCATAATTCATACGGGAGATGTCAGGCATCATGCTTCAAAATCACTTACCATTAAAAGACTGTCGCGTGAATATGGGGAGAAAAAGGACATTGGTCGATTACGCATTCAGATCATGAGTTCACGGCTTGTTTCATGTTTAGTCAGATTCTTGGCCTATTCAAGCCCCACGGCTGAAACGCAGTCCAAATAATATGAGGACCATCGCATCAGAATCAAAACTCCAAATTTTATTTTCCAAGGGCCTAATCATTGCTACTAGCATGATACCCGTGGCGAGCACAATCATACTCACAGGATGCATGTGGCCAAAAGATGGCATAAGGGGTAAAAAAATAAATGCCACCCACTAAAGATCCACCCCATGTCATTCTCAACATTCCCTGTGAAAATGGTGCCATTTCGATCAGAAATCACGGAGGAGTTAGCGGTAGAACTTAAAGTGCCACCGTCAATTATAATATAGATTTACTGAAATAATTGAAATAAAAAGTGTGGAGATAAAATATTTGAAAAATAGTTACTTAGGCCGAAATTCTCATTATATATACATGTACTTTAATGCCCCATAGCGCTTTCATTCCTCTTGGAAATCTTCAGTGGGAAGATTTCCAAGAGGAATGAAAGCGTGGTGGTCGAGGGCCAGTGACGTCGACGTCGCCCTCGTGTGACGTCATCGACGTTCTTGGGGACTCGCGCAAATGGGAAGTTTTTTTTCGAGGCGGTCTTTTTAAAAACGCTTCATTTTCGAAATTTGTAGGTGTTGATAACCTTTTTTGGTCTAATATGTCACATTTACTGATAAATACGTAAGATAAATCGGAGAAAATACGCCTCTGGCCAATTACTTTAAAGTATATAAATGTATGATGAGAATTTCGGCCTAAGTTACTATTTTTCAAATATAGATTTACTATAGATACTGATGATCTACTTCAGTATTCTATCGATGTGTTCCTGTTCGTGGTAAGTTTACTCCACCACACCCCCTGCGTAGCAGACGACATGATGTTATTTCCGGTTTCTCGTGAGATCATACTAGATGCTGGCAATCAAAATATCCATGACATGATATATTGACTCCACCCTGAACTCTACCCTTGGACAGTTAAAGAGGGAAAGATTACAAAAAAAATGACAACCCATCACATAAGATGAATTGCTTCGTTTTCCGGGCTAATCACCGTCCATCTCAATTTAAATTGCCTGAGGTTTTATGTAAAATGACGTACATTTATCTACACGCCAGTCTGGATTCTCCATGCCAAGGAATTTAGATTGTATATCAAAGAATTTTGGCCTCAGATAGTATTCCGTTACTGATTTTTCGTTTATGACTTTCTTGTTTATCTTTACGTTGCGTTTAACACAAGTTACATCAATTTATCAGTCGCTTTTGTTCGGGGATGACAGCCTAGCCAAGTCGATCGTCCATTCCATCCTTTGACGCTGAAATAGCTCACACAAGATGGCATGCGTTAATTTAGTGAGATGGATCAAGTAGTTGAAAGTTGCGCAAAAATGGCCGCCATTTTGATACGATCTCGCTGAGTCTCGTATTCCCGAGAGTATACGAGATCTGATCAATTCAAACCACCGACCATACCAAGCCCACAATTCCGATGCAGAATTTGAAGTTTTAATCTCTTTGGAAATTTATTGACACTCATGCGACGGGGCTGTATTCGTGATGAGAATGACAACTTAATCGTATTGGTGCTGACCTCTGTCAAAATGTCAGCTAACTACAAAAGGACGAACGATGCTTCTTGGCCTGGTGGTCGAGTGGTCTAACACGCTTGACTTTCAATGCTACAGGGTCAGTGCGTGGGTTCGATCCCCGGCCAAGACATGTATGAGAAAAGGTGTGGAAAAAAGTTGTGAACCAAGTAGGGTCTGTCGGATGAGACTAAAATCCGTGGTCCCTTGTACGTGAGTGTCTATGCCAGGGCAAGTAAGACCCCACACAGGTGGCGAGTAGCCTGTCGTGGACTCCACCCCATAGTATAAGCTTAAGATCCAAAAGGGTTATGAAGCTTCCAAATGATATCTATTTTTGATACAATATAAATTCTATGTGGTCTACGTAAATGCCCAATGATCGTCTTCCCCTGAGCAAGTTATGTCGGAAGTAGCACAATTTATATAGAATGAAAATGTCCACTGAGTGCAGGGTATAGGCCTACAGGCGTCATGAGTGCGGGTGGAAATAGGTCTGCAGTCAACTGAGGAGGGCAGGGCCTAGTCATCTCCCTATAGGCCTACAGGCGTCATGAGTGCGGGAGGAAATAGGTCTACAGTCAACTGAGGAGGGCAGGGCCTAGTCATCTCCCTATAGGCCTACAGGCGTCATAAGTGCGGGAGGAAATGGGTCTGCAGTCAACTGAGGAGGGCAGGGCCTAGTCATCTCCCTTGACATGCTTGATTCCTTTCTGAAATTGTCACATGCATGACATCACTGATAATCTCTAGACGCCTCGGCTTATAGTGTTAAAGGGAGACTCCACTCATTGTGTGAAATTTTGAATTTTGAAATTTTGAATTTTTGAAATAATCGTTTAAATACATTCAAATTCATTGATATCTGCAATACGTCATATTTTTTTTAAATCAGCAAACTGATCATTTTAAGTATTTTAATTGGATCCCAAGGGGACCATTGCATAGCATGCATAATGTCATGTGTGCTCAATGCATATTTATGAAGGTACAACCAATAGGCCTAGGCAGTCACAGTATTAGCTCATTCACTACAAAGGTCGTCAGCCTGTTGACACTAGTGACATCACAACTCATGGCAATAGTCTCCATGGATTGATAAAAATTCAAAAGTTTTCAATGAGTGGAATCATTGCTATCATGCATGGAGTGTCCCATGTACTAAGCCACACGATTAGCATGAGATCACGCTCCCGGAATGTGAACCCTTGCACAGCCTTCCTATCACCCCCTTGCCTTCCTCGCAGGGATTTACACCCAATTCCAGGGACATCCATCTATATATTTTGCTATTCAAGGCAGACAGCTATTGATGAGTTGCCATGGTTAGGGAGTCTGATCAGGATGCGTTTTAATTAGCGAGGAGAATAAGTTTCAGTTGAAACTGATTTCTTTTGCTGGTCATCAACTTCAAGGTCGTAGAATTAGAAAGGCTTATTAACCTTTGGATACGTGATTTCGCCTTGGGTTTTCGCCATGGAAATGTGGAATTTAATGATATAAAGTTGTAAAGCGGGAAGTTTCTTTAATAAAATCGAATGTTCATAAATCATTGACCACGTAGAGGTCGAGGGAGGAGATTAGGCCTACATGAGAATGAATAGAAAAGAGCAAAGTTTTATGTTTAGAAAAAAGATGTCTACGTTTTTACTTTTCAACCAAACCTAGGAAATCAAAAAAAATGATAGATAATAAATCATAGCTGCGGAAAAAAGATGGCGCAATATGGGATCATTCAAGTACATGTATTACATACGCAGTTAGGGGGAGGGGGTTGTCAGCCATGCGTATGGAGAGCGTACGGGTGGAGGGGGGTCTTGTGTATGCAATTTTGCATACTCACCTTTTATAAATTGATGGGAGCCAAAATGTTATCTTGGTAAGACTACAAAGTGAATTCTCATTGTGATTTTTACGAAAATTGTAGCAAATGACATAAATTAGGAGCTAATTTAGAAAAAAGAAATGTAACAAATTGCTGTTGTACGCGCTAATGGTAGCTGGAGCCCTGTATACGCATTGTCATTTTACACTTTTTGCGTATGCCGTACAGGGGGAGGGGGTCTTCATAGACGTGTATGCCATGCGTGCAGGGTGGGAGGGGAGGGGGTCAAAAATTTCCAAAATTTTGCGTATGTAATACTTGAATGACCCCTATCAGAAATTGCAGCCCTTTGTTTTTTATGAAAATTACCATTATCTGAAATAAAAACTAAAATGACTTCACCGTCAATTTAAAAATACAGCAACAGTGTTTCTTCATCGCTGGAAATTCGATGGCCATGTCATCAATAACGATAAAAAAATATTACTCAGTGTATCTAGAAAGCCTCTGAGTAATGCTGAACCATGGGATGAGTGGTGACAAATGCATCTTGGATATGTTTTTGGCGTGATCGCGTTATATCCTCAGGGAATGAGGAACCCGCGTGCCGTTTATCCCGACAGGTCGGCGCTGCGAGCGGTGCGACCGAAGCGACGCCATTGACGTCGTTTTAAGTGTTGACGTTGCGTCATGAAAAAATCAGCTGTACATTTTCTACAGGAATAGATAAAGACGTCGCCATTATCGCCATCATATCTTTTCATTTAAGGAAAAAAGCACCGAAAAATGCAGAGATTTTCATCTGCTACAAGACGATGTAAATTTCAATGCCAGGCGACCGAAACAAAAGGGTTGTTTTCACGCCAGAAATAAATGGAAATAACGTTAGAAAAAAGAGACTTCGGTCGCACCGCTCGCAGTGCCAGTGCCACGTCGTGACGTTAGTTCCTCCGGTTCCCCATTCTCTTGAACGAATTCTTTCAAAAATATTGGCCATCGACTTCGAGTTCCCTTGTCCAGGTTATATGTTACAAGGCCAAAACCGTCTTGAAAAAGACCGAAACAGAAATGTCCATGTTCGATGTTGTCAGAAAAATCGTTAGCATAATATCATGGTGGTTCCATTGTTTCGAGTCATTTACATGGTAAGTTAATAGGAGAATGAGCGATCTCCGGTAAAGAAGAATAAACTGATGGCTCCTAGGATTTATTAACGTACAGACAGTACAAATGGAAGCTAATTCTTTGTTTCTCGTTGAGAGAAGCGATTATCTCTTGGTAGACGTGGTAGAGAAGTTTGATTGCGAGGAAAGTAGGGATCAAATGTGGGGAACCGTGCACGAAGCTTCAAGCCAGTAGTGATGTTTCCTCAATGGGTGGAATGAATAAAAACTAGTAAATACTTTTACTACACTTTTGTACAGTGTCCACCAATGTATTTGTACAGCAGAAACAAAGTAAAAGCATTTACTAGTTTTTATTCATTCCACCCATTGTGTTTACACCACAAAGATTGTGATGCTCCAGTAATAGAAGGAAACAATTTTAGTGATGTTCCAGTAATAGAAGGAAACAATTTTTACTGATGTTCCAGTAATAGAAGGAAACAATTTTTACTGATGTTCCAGTAATAGAAGGAAACAATTTTAGTGATGTTCCAGTTATAGAAGGAAATGATTTTAGTGATGTTCCAGTAATAGAAGGAAACAGTTTTTGTTCTGTTCTCTCTATTTCATCATCTATAACAAATTCCCCTTCTGTCAATAGAAGGAAAATCATTGTTAAAGTTGCATCCAAAGTTGGAGAGGCAAGCAATGATTCGAGGACGTTCTGATGTTAAAATTGATTGTATCCATCGAAAGTATCAACATCGTAAAGACAAAAGAATTGGTTGTAAAGAAAGAATGCGCAGAATCAAGGATTTTAATGCTTGTGGCCTGAGCCGTCGAAACACTGGCAGAGGGTTGTACTAAGTCATACAAACCAATCAAAGATAGTCACATCCGACGTGGCGACTACTCTGTCCCAGGCTGATAGCGGCGTGAACATTCTCTACAAAACACTTGCAAGAAATCAATAGAAACGAATTAACTTTCCTTGTAAGGAAGTTTTTTTTACTCGGCGTTAATGGAAGGGTGGTAGGTCTTCTTGAGAGGCGAAAATCCCTAGGCAACAAAAATAATTACAACTTTGAAAACAAGTTTCTTCTTGGGTGTTTGGTTTTTTTTCGAAGGAAAAGAATGATGTTCGAGGGAGTGTGACTCTGTTGCAAGTCACGCAGAGAAAGTGAAGTACATGTTTTTGTTTTCCAAATGGTCGTGTAAGTGGCTGAGCCATGAGAACAACATTTATGTCTGAAGATTGCAGGTTTCAGTTTTTCACCGTAAATTCGTCAGAACAACAGGAGGCAGAAGAAAGGTCAGAAAAAAATCCCCAAAAATCGTCCCTTCAGCAATCCCTTTATATATATAAAATGAATTTTGTGACTCGTCTGAAAAAGGATTTATGATAGTATCTATCAAATCTAAAACGACAACAGGTTTTCCTATGAAAGTAATACCTTTCTTCCCTTTTTCAATGTGTACTTTCATATTTTTGAGGCTTTATAAATTTGTATTGCATATTTTTCGTCCAGGATACTTTAGATCTACATTTGGGATCCAGCTCAGTCTTTTAAATAATCTCTACTAGAAAGTGTCTGAGGAAGACCCCGGTTGGGGTCGAAAATTTGCAAGATTTGGAGACGACTTTACCATCATATTTTTGTCCAATTACTGGTTATTTAAATGTACGATTGCTCAGAGCCGATGAAACCACTTTTCATCAATAGATATGTAATCTTATCTTTTGAAGTTATTTTTGTCAAACCAGCGCAATTATCGAAACAACGGGTATTCGTATGAGCTAACTAAAACCTTGCTTCCACAGCATGTAAATTTCATAACCGTAGCCTATTTTATTGGGATAAGATGCAGGAGAGAGGGGAGGGGAGGGGTAATTCATAAAAGAAGAACGACCAAGGACACAAGATATATCGACTAGCCCTTCCTTGGATCATTTCCTCTGGCAAGGTCGGGTCATTACCTATTCACACACTTCCTCAAAAAAAGATAATCACGTCGTAAGAAAAGTATAATAGGTTTCTGGTCAATTACTCCTTTTCAGTAACCTTTTCAAGCCTGTCATAATAACTGACCGGTGTCCTTGCCAAATTCACCATTAGCTAACGGGAAATGAGGCCAGATTTATTCTTTCCATTTACCTAAAGAATTATTCATGTTTTATCATTTGTACAATATAATGTCCCCTTGCCAGGAAAGCTCCTGATTATGATAACGAACCTTTTGTGCTTTATTATAAATGGCATTATAGGATTGACGCCCATTGTTATACAAAAAAGATGCTGGATATGCTACGGTCATTACGGTTGTATGTCTCATAAGAAGTTTCTTCGTGTTTCGCAAATCTGACGGAACACGAAGTACGAAATACGAAATTCAACTTCATTTCAGGTTCCAAAAGGAGACACGGTGGTGTGGTGGTTCGGGCCTCCGACTAGCTGTCAGAGGGTCCCGGGTTCGAATCCCACTGGGCGTGAGACTTTGGGCAAGTACATGTATCTTTGCATCACTGGCCTCTCTCCACCCAGGTGTATATAAATGGGTACCGTTTGGAAATGCTCAGATTGTAGCGCTGAATGAACAGGTCATCTGAGTTCTACTGAAAGGTTTCAGGATAGACTGGAGTTAAGTCGGATGACACCTCTACCATTGTTGATATCAGACTATAAACCAAAACTTTAAACTTTAAACTTTCTATATCTGGAGATGGTTGGTACCACAAATGTCCCTGCTGCCAGTGCGTCTTTTAGCATATCATGTAAGACCGAGAGAGTTATGGTGCATCTTGAATTTTTAAATTTCCACTTCGCAGCTACGAAGTGGAAACGAAAGATTTCAAAGTTTACAATAAACCGTAACTCTATCGGTCTAACTTCGATAGCAGGCGATATTTGTGGTACCAACTTATCTCCTGAAATACATTACGTCATGGAAATGAAGTCCAATTTCGTATTTCGTACTTCGTATTTCGTCAGATTTTGCGAAACCTCACTATTACATGTATACTGGACCATGACTGAACTAACAGTAAAAACATGAAATTGAAATTATAAATTGCTACCTGTCAGTGAAATCTTTTTGGATATCATAAATCAATCCATCCCAATGTGATTCAATTTCAACGAAATCTCTGACTTGGAGTACATTATACATCATATATCTAGAGAAACGAAAAAGATAATATGAATTCCTCCTTCTGTTATCGAATTTTTCTTTTTGGTATTTGAAGCGTACCTTCATTTTAAGTGGTCCAATCTCACAAACTTTGGCTTAGTACTCAGTATCTTATGTATGAGAATAATATTTCATCACCAAATTGGCACTCTCAGTCGCAACAAGATGGAGTAGAGTAGAAATGAAATAGGTAACACCGTCTTTTAAATCAACTTGGTTATATTGAGACAAGCTTTCGACCCAATATAACCCAGTTGATTTAAAAGACGGTGTTACCTACATGTATTTCATTTCTATTCATTCATTCAACGATCAACACGGCTACCTCTATAATTATTAACAAGATGGAGTAGAAGTAGAATCAAATTATTTCCAGCTAGTATATTGTAAGCTTCAAACGTTTTGCTCCATACAGTAGCATAGTAATTGTGTCATTTTAAATCATTTCAGGCCAGGATTTTTCTGTACGTACAGTAGTGTGCAAAAATATTAGAACACTTGGTAAATCTTAAGAAACTGATGTTTTATTTGGTCCCAGAGCCTAGATTATACCAAGACTAACTGATGTCGTAGTCATAACGAAAATTACTAGTATTTCAGTCGCTCTCAGAGACAACACATCTTCTCCTGTACATTTCATATATGGATGATACAGCACTCTCTAACATGCTCAGTCCAGTATGTATTTCGAAGACATCCTTATTGATTACTTGCCGTGTACATGTGCAATAATGGGATACTATTTGCAAATCGATGGCAAGCAATGTGTCAAACATAATCTGTTCAATCACGTGTCTCCTGCATCACATGTGATCACACGTTGTTTAAGACAACACAACGACGAGCCAGATATACAGTCATGACAGTTAGTAGTGTGCAAAAATATTAGAACACTTGCCATGAACTGGAAAACGAAGTATTATTTCAATGAAATGACCCCAATGTAGCCATGAAACCATCGTTTCTTTCATTAATGGAACCTTCAACCATACTCACCATTGCGTAATGAATGTTCCAGAGACACCTGCATGATACCTTTGTCAGTTTCTTGGAATATACTGATTTTGGAAATGTTGAATATCTCAAAGGAAACTCTCTGGAATGAGCTTCTGAGAGCGTGGAATAACACTGGGGTTGAAACTCTTAGAAAATTCATAGACACAATGCCAGAAGGATGCGCTGCTGTGACTGCTGCCGAGGGGAGGGGGGGGGCTTACTAAATATTAGAGTAAAATGTGATAAAAAGGACTGGACTGATAAATTCGCAGGTGAAAGAACCTCAGTACCTTTGCCTTTTTTCTTGGCAGGAAAGTGAAATCCAAGAACTTTATCTCCAAAATTTAACGTTTTATTTTGTGGCGGAAAAGTATCATTCAGCAAGTTCAGCAAGTATTATTCAGCAAGTAGGCTATGTGGGGGAAAAGTATCCACATACAAAATGCCTACATATCATGAAACGTTTGGTCATGGTCATTATAAATTTGCATTCTGACAACTACAATGATAAAAATATTTTTGATGGGCCCCCAATACTATTTCACTCAATTTATTATGGACAATGTGTTACAACCTTTGTACATGATTTCTTTCTTGCTTTAAACTTTTTCTATACTACATGGTAAATATAAGAATACAATTAAAATGAAACAATTTATGAAACAGTTTATGTTTTATAATGTTAGGATACTTAAATTGAAATTGCATAGCTTTAACCTTTAACAATCCGATGACTAACTACCGGTATATACTTTCCTTTCCTTTTTTCGTTAAGGGAGGATTATTTCACGAAAATGTCCCCTCCCCGTGTCCTTGGATCCTCACACCCCATCCATCTTTCCCTAAACCCTCGACTCCATTCCCTAAAGCCGAACAATGAGCCAGGATTATAAGATAGAAATATTGACAGCGCTTAATTGCCAGGATGATACCATTGGATTCCCCTGAAAATTGCACTGAATCCTCATCAAAGGGACCGCTAGAGATAACTGAGTCTGGAGCGATGTGCCGCAGCGACTGGGGAATAGCTTCCGCGATATGTTATTAAGGAATGGATTTGGGACTTGTGCGAGGGTTTCTGGGACTAGCGATGAGGTAGGGGTAGTGTCTGAATCATGTCCTGTGCCTTGACTGACGGCCAATGCTCCGTGATTAATAAAATAGAAAAAATCCTTTAGTATATCGGTAATAATAAGATTGTCAGCAGCTCAGAGTTGACAATTCTTGAGAAAAGGTCATATGTACAGGCACGAATTCATAGCATGGGGATCTCCCACTTCTAAACAATGGTTCGTAGATTTCTTTCTTAAACATGGCCGTAGTTAGCATACAAGGGAGTAAGAAATAAAAGTGGAAAATAAGAAGTGGGAAATTTTGGAATTTTGCGCAAATTTTTCAATTTCTCAAATTGGGAGCAAATTTTTCCCAGATTTTGAGAAATTTTCTTAAAGTGACAGGACATTTTGTCAGATTTTTCGGGCGATATTTCTCAAAACGGGAAGAAAATTCTCCCGATTTGAGAAATTGAAAAATTCCAAAATTTCCCACTTCTTATTTTCCACTTTCATTTCTTACTGCTCCCTTATAGGTTGTGCAAACGTCACCGAAAAAAAAACGTGTTTGCATGGAGATGCTGGCCGAAAAAATTTAGTTCCCCTTCCAGAGAGCCCAATGCCATCAAGACAAAAATGCCAGCTAGCCCTGCTTAAACCAGTGTTTTCCTAGTACTCCTAACATGTATACATGGTATATAGAAATGAACATCAGTCGCACATACGTGTAACAGCTGTAATCATTCATGGACAATTTCATTTATTGCCTCATTGGCCTTGATCCAGTGTCATCCATGCAGACGAAGTCACGCCCCTAGTGACTCGGATGACATCAAATGGAGGTCATCTGAACAAACACGAGCCAGTGGTCACATTGTCCAAGGGAGGGAAAGACTGCATCGCTAGCTTTGAACTATGCCGTCCGATGGGGGCCGAACGGTGGAAATGGGTGTGTTTCAAAAAGTGTTCCGTCCGACACCAGAAAATTTTCACCATTCTTTTGTCCACTGGTGAAAGGCTGTTTCTTGAAACTCTACAATATTCATGTCAGATCTAGGTATCATGGAGCTCTAAATTATGGCACTAAAACCAATTGATCGATTAACCCTTCAAAGTCTGACAGCAGAAGTTTTGGTGTCGGACGGGACGATAGATTTTGCTGGTAGCTCAATATTTGTTGATACCATCCTTCAAGGTGTACACTGTACATCCCAGATGGAGAAACTAATAGTTAAAGGTCTATATTATCAAATACTACTTTTGATTTTTGGAAAATCAATTGATTTTCCAAAAATCCAAAGATCCAAAGATTTGTGCCATTAATGGCACAAATCTTTGTGATCATTTCAAAGTTAAATTTTGCCCCATTTTCTTGGGTGACCAATTTTGAAACCCACCCATGTCCTAACGACTTTGAACTTATAATCATGTAAATACGTTTTGTAGGAAGACTAGGTTAAGAAAATGTTTCCTTCCTTCTGTGTGCACTTCTTTTGAAAAACCTATTTCGTTGCACACGAGTAAGGAGCGTTTTACATTTGGAAATTAAGTATCTTCATTTCAACGAACAATCAGAGAACCAGTCCTTACCATTCGCTCAACCTGTTCTCAACTGACTTATTTTTAAGATCTTTCATACTTAACCGGTGGCCCTCCCTTCCAAGATCGTGTTTGAGTTTTAAAACAGAAACAAACGACTTTTTCCTTCACAACTATAAGAAATTTACCACCACTTAACAAGCTTCATATGATTCTACCTTAACGATCCTTTCCTCAGGGAACAGCTAGTAAACTCATTACATCCATTTTTAATAAGCGTTCATTCTACAAAGTAAAAAGAAGAAATGCTTGTCTTGCCAACTTTTGAAAAATGAGAGACGAAATGCAAGAAAACTTGATTTATTCGTTTGTGGTAATTTTACTTGCCGACCAATCGCAGGAGACACGCACTCGGATATTAAAATGGAAAAATAATTATAAAAGGGGCTGAATAAAGTAACCTATTAGTATTAAGTTCTGCTTCGATCTGTCAGGTTCTATACTGGGAGAAAAGCCCTACATCTTCCCGTAGTTTCTCTGTGGACTTCAAAGCGATGCAGTCATGGCTTTCCCTTTGATCATGCCGGCATCACAGACGCCGCGTTCCTGGCTGCTCTGTATCTATTTTCCGTTATCTAGAAGCCAAGTTCACGACCTTTTCGATCTTGTAAGAGAAATAGTATAGAAATATCATGGAATTGTTAACATTTCCTTGGATGATTGAGAGCCATGATCAATTTTCGTGTATGAGGAGAAATTTGCTTCATGCTCCGATGAAAATGTTTAGAATTCTGAAATTTCTTTTGCAGCCCTTACGCCGACACAAAGGATGCCCCAGGACCCCATTGTCCAGGTTTGATAAATCACTAATTAAGACACACTGATTATTCTAATTAACACCACGTGATTTACAACATGGTTACCTCGGTTCACATTTTTCTTCTCTGCATGGGGTGCACATGATAAGGAATACACAAGTAACTTATTTCTATTTCTCTCTTTTCTAATAATTTTGAAAAAAAAACACATGGCCCTGGTAGACCAAACTGGCCATAGTTCATTCCATGATCTAGTGTCATCTGATCGGGCCTACATGAAGCTTGTGTGTGTTTCCAAAAATAGATAAGAGAGGAAAAATGAACAACTCTCATTTTAGGAATATAATGACTTCTTGGAATAAAACCTCCATATCTTCAAAACCGCTGGTCGGATCTGTTTCAACTATACACTGTAGCAATTTGAAATTTGTCACTGGTGTAGAAAATGATAAGCTCTACAACATGCTTATTTGAATCTAACTGGACCAGTGGTTTTGAAGATATAGAGGTTTTATTCCAAGAAATCATTTTATTCCTAAAATGAGAGTTGTTCATTTTCCCTCTCTTATCTATTTTTGGTATTTCGTAAGTCATGGGTTGTTCTAATGAGCGAATTCGATAAGTTGCATTATTTCGAAGAAAACTTAGTGATATATTTCGATATTTTAAATGTATTTCCATAAAGAGTGTCGATTTAAATAGTAAAGAATATCATTGATATACATGTATTTCAAGTCTAAAGCAGTTCTTCACGAAAAAGCAGTTTACGTTCAGATAAAGTTTTATGAATTTGTGAAGACTTGCATATCAAATGGCTGGCAATGTTTGAAATGAATATCCAGCTCAAAATGAGATGACGAGTATTTCTTAATCTACCAATATTAAGAACGTATAAAATGATAGCCTTGGAGTAGTACACTGTTAGAAATAACAGAGGATTTTCCACAAAATTCCTGCAGCAGAGTCCCCAGGACTGGATCTGTAAAATTACAGACTTAAAGAAATGTTAACAGAGACTTGATTGGAGGCTGACCAAATTATATTTTCATACTGCTCTCAGAAAGCATCATTCTGGAAAGTCCAATTGAGTCCAACCAATACAGGAAAACATAAATCATACCATATGCAAATTTACAGAAAGGCAGGCAATTTTTGTAAAATCATTACAATAATTTCTAACTGTGTAGTTTTGAATAACTGACACGAGTTTAATACTGACAGAACATTTGAAAGGTCATCCCGGTTTGTTTCAAATTCTTCACCACTACCAAGTTCACAACATCAGTACCCCTGACCAAGCTTGCGCTATCTCCTTTTAGCGCAAGCTTACATCCCCATTTTACTCTTTTTGCCAATTTTCTTCTCATGTGTACGTTTCCTCTTCCTGGCATCGCCTAATCCACGAAACAACTTTTTCTCGAAGACAAGCTGCTTCTGTGTTCACTTTTTCAAACAATCGGAAATAAATGCCGAACAGCAAACGAAGTCCTATCCATCATTGGTGGGGCAATTCAATTAAGGATGTCTTCCGACTTATAAGACGGGAAAAAGAAGACGAAAATGCGGTAGGAATAAAGGAACCTCCTTTTTGATGCAATTCTAGGCATAAAAGAAGCATAAAAGAAACACTATTTCGTGTTATTCTGACGAAAAATTCCACCTCATCGAATTGAAAATTGAGTTATGTGCCAACTTCAATTATCAAGTCCATAATAAACTCTCTTGTGTATGAAGCACTTTTTATTATAATTGAAGTATTTTTGGTTATTATTCGATTCAATGACTCGTTCGTATATATTAGTATATTTGAATGAGGTTTGCAAAAAAGCTGTCATCAATATTAATAAAATAAAAAGGTGTTCACGCGCCAACGCGTTGCATTTTATCGTTTCTTCCGTGTATCAACAAACTTTTTCAAACTCGTTGTGATCTTAGGGACCGTCTTAAAAATACTTTGAAGCCAAAGAAGTGTAATTTTTTCACTTCTGTCTTGACCCCCTCCCCCCAGAAGTGAAATTTCGGCATCTAATTAGTTTCACTCATGGGTGGTATTACATAAGTCTTATTAAAGATGTTCGGTAAGAAGAAAGGGACTAAACAACTTATTTCTCTATTTTGAAGAAAGATGTGACTTTGTATTTTTTTAGAAATTCCATGAAGCCAATTTTTTTCAAGAAGTGAAATGGTGACCATGACGTCATCCACCCCTCCCCGAGCGAAAAAAAATTACACGTGTTTGGCTTCAAAGAACGAGAAAGCACAAAAATTGACACACAAAATGATAAATATCAGGAAGTCAACTTCCAGAATCTTGCAAATTTTCGACCCCAACCGGGGTCCTCCTCAGGCATTTTTCAGTTGGAGAGACCAGAAAAGACTCAGTCTCAGGATTCAGCTTAGTCTTTTCTGGTCTCTCCAACTGAAAAGTGCCTGAGGAAGACGCCGGTTGGGGTCGAAAATTTGCAAGATTCTGGAAGTTGACTTCTTGATATTTATCTGTTTGGCTTTGAGATATTTTTGAGACGGTCCCTTATCAAGTCTCACATGAAGAAATCAAACGAAGCACTTGTCAAATTTAGAGAACTACCCCGGATTTTGCGTTAACTTTTACATTTGCTTAGACTATCTCCCGAGCAACCAGTATCACAAAATCGGAAACAGGCTATCTATCACAATCGCTCCAATTTAATTACAGTTGTTTTCTGGCCAGCGTGACAGCCAACACGGTACACACAGCAAGAAGAAGATTTAATTAACATGCTAAACTCACGGAAATGTGATGGTAAAGTGCTTTTGTGCATTACGCAATGACTACATGACAGAAAAAATGTGATTTCTGAAACTTCAAAGGGAGCGGCTAATGAGAAATTCCTTTGATGTTCCGCCCTTAATAACATG
>NMRB01003187.1:0-13608 GCA_002633025.1 Notospermus geniculatus
ACATTGACTCATTTTACATAATCTTACATCATCTGGTTGATCTGAGCTACCGACCAAATTGCGCCTTGCACCCCTCTTGTTATAAGCGAGCCATTCCAATCCTCTACAGTAGGACAGATTATCAAGCAATCATGTGCAATCAAGGCAAGGGGGAATGCATAATGGCTACGGCCCGAACATGCTACAAATGTAGCATTGTAAAACGGTTACTATTTCGGATTTGAAAATTTAAAAGTGTTTTTTGATATAACAAAGAATTCTCTGTTCAACTGCATAACTTTTCGGCAATGCAACAGCCTTTTTTTCCATTTTGTTATAAATTAGGCAGAGAAAGAAAACAATAGGATTGGGAGTAATCACCATTTCAGCTCTCTAAATTGGACCCCTCTGAAACGCGTTTCACAGGGGTCCGATGGGTGGGTGGAGCCTAAGGGATGTAAATGTAATGATCACTACCAGAAATGGAATCAGGCCCCTTTCCTTGTCGTGAAGTACGGCTTTCTCAAGAGCTTCTCCTCGCATCTGCTGCCTCTCATCCGATGGAACATGGGTCATCTTCACCATGCCGATAAGACCTGCCTTCTCTACGGAGGAATGAGACTGATCTGATGTGTATGCGACAAGTTTGCCCAGAATTTCTGCCGTCGAGAAAGCAGGGTTCTCCTTCCGATATTCGTGGATACGTTTTGATCTTGCTGCTAGGAGGGCGACTAATGTGGCCTCACTGGCTGTACCCTGGTTTGAAAAGGGACAAAGTGTTTAAAAAGAATTCAGAAGCCAACGTCTGAAGACAATGTCAGTCTAACTAGGAAAGGAAAACTACACATGTTAGTTGTTCCTATCTGATTAACTATTTATACAGGGTGGCCCCCAAAAAACACACAAGCCTTCCGGTACCCAGATCCCAAAACTGCTGATAGTAAGCTAATGGGTGGAGAATCTTTCAAAAGAAGAATGAAGATGCCAACATATCATTGGGTCCAGTGGTTCGACCTCCAGATCGTATTTTATAAAGCAAAGTCAATGCCCTAATCATGCTGACTTAGCGGCTCGCGGGTATTTTAAAAAAAGAACCTCTGACTTCGCTTAACGAAAATGGCTCTGGAGGTGATGCTACAGGACCCAATCGAGGTATCTTTATGTTATTTTTGGTCCTAGAAAGATTCTCTATCCATTTTTTTGCTATAGACATGGCCCGTTGATTACGGGGCTATGTTTGCCAAGTTGGTTTTTGCATCCCGTTTTGAAATCCTCGTTGTGAGAAAGCCAGAAAGTTTAACATAACAATTGACCCCTCATCTTGTAGCTAATTACCAGTAGACTTAACCTGTGTAAACAGCATGGCGTGTATCTCGTCAACACAGGTGTGCAGACCGATAGAANCACTCTTTTCTAAATCTTCTATCATTTGAGTTCCAAAATTTTTGGATTGTCAATATCCAGAAGTAATCCCCTTTCCAATGGCCAAAAAGAATGAAATTATTGTCAAGCTAAATCTGATTTCTGCTAAGATCTTTAGGAGATGGTCGAAAACTGGACCGGGTGTCCCGTTATTTCTGGGCCATAGTTTGGGACTGAGGAAGGTGGGAGCATGCTTGTGCGTTTTTGGGTCGCACTGTATATCAAGTCCTACGGTCCTCAAGTCCCCAAGTCAGAAGTCCTTCGCCCTTTGACTACACCTGTTGGATTGAGCGAAGGTAGGGATGATTCAGGGCAAGATGCTGACGTGCCAATGCCACCTAGCTGTTTTATACACTACTGTAACCCTGTCTAATTTATCAAAAACTTCGTGATTCCTATAAGAGGTCACAACCCAACAAACAAATAGTGTGTTCGAAAACTTACTCGCGCCTACACCGGCATGGCACGAGAGCGTTTTATTTACCGGAAGTTCTCTAAGTCGGGCCTGTCGCGCCAGGCGCTACTAATCCTTCCCCCTGAGCCGGTTACTTCGGGAAGTATCCCAGCATGCAGAGCGTGATGTCACTTCCGAATGTAGATGCACACAGCCCTCGCATACATCGATCCATACATCGGCGTGCAAAAGAAATAAAACGCTGTTGTGTTAGACACGAGTAAAGTGTCATGGCGGACAATCAGCCAATCAGAGCGCATCCGCCATGACACTTTACTCGTGTCTAACACGACAGCGTTCTTTTGTTGGCCTCCAATGCACATGTCTGAGAAAGCGCTAGTGCCTGGCCGGTGGAAGTAATCGAACACGCTAAAATTGGGTAATTTGACTGCAAAGCCTCCAGTGTCTCTAGCTGTCACGGTCACGTCTCTCTAGCTGTCTATTTTCACTAAGTTCTCAATACAAAGAAGGAAACACTGAATACCGGTGGAGTTGGCAGATGTTACACCTGGCTGGTGACTTCTCAGAAACGAAGTTAGGGTATGCTGATTATTTGAAAAGCTAAGGAAACCCTGTCACATCGGTATTCACTTGAACGCGCTGGGTGAGAGCTTTCCAATGGATACATGTTAGGTAAGGTTATAAGGATTTAGGTATTTTTTGTCTTTTTGTGCATATTATCTAATTTGACATAATTTACTTTGGAGCAAAAGGGTTAAGGTACCCTTTCAACCAGACAACTACTGTACTTTCAGCTAAAGTGCCACCGGCAAGCCTTGATGATTTAAATTGTTCTGCCATAAAGGGCTTGGCAGTGTGGACACTCTACCTGAATGACCCCGCCTCCCTCTCCACCTGAGAGGAAATCCTTAGGTAAGCGGAGCAGCTTGCCAAGCCAGTCCATCATCGTGACCTCCAACTCTGTACATGCTGGGCTTGATGCCTGGAACAAATATAAATATAGTGTGACCAAAAAAAGTGCAGAAGCTCACTCCCTCCACCCTTAGTCCCAAACCACCGGTGGGTAAAAATCCTTCTTACCTTGATTCGGTCCAGTTGTTTCACATGTGCATAATGAGCGACACACAGACAAACAGTGAGTCTGTTTCCCAGTGTGTTCCGAACAATGGGAATCACACAGAAATATAGCCACACTGAAAAACGTTACACTTGTAGTCTTCGTATTCATCAATATCACAAAGTATCTTCCGTTCGAAAAATCCCGGTATCAGATGTGACAATGCCTTTTTTCTGTCGTAGGGCCTACTCCAAAAAATGTCAGGCTTACCCACGAAAATCCAATACATCCAATAGCATCAGATAACATGTCGGCGCAGATTGCTCCATAGGACAGTCCGGAGGGGAAATAGGCATGGAACTGGGGATGATTCCAGTGGGTAACCTACAAGTGGACGACGACAGAAAACGTGACCAAAGTAGCCGATACGCACGGCCCTCATTAACATAAAAATTTCATGACGAACTCTGGCCGGATTTGGGTCACGTGACCGCTGATCGCGCAACTTTTTGGGCGAGGATGGCGGGCCCGATAAAAACATAAAAATACTAAAGATAGCGCAATGAAACGTCCGATCGGTTATGCTAGTATCAAATTTACATTTNTTTTACATATGTGAAGAGCCGTTTCACATATGGGAATAGTCATTTCACATATGTGAAAACAAAATCACACATGGGACTTTTTCGTAAGGGGAAGGCCTAGGCCTATGTCCATGATTATGATCAGCAGCAGCAAATCCTCCATTTACGTCACTGCCTGTTGATTCTAAATCTATTAAAAGGGGGCAGCACAATTAGGAAGCGTGTATAAGAGGTCACAACCCAACATACAAATAGTGTGTTCGAAAACTTACTCGCGCCTACACCGGTATGGCACGAGAGTGTTTTATTTACCGGAAGTTCTCCAAGTCGGGCCTGTCGCGCCAGGCGCTACTAACCCTCCCCCTGAGCCGGTTACTTCGGTTAGTATCCCAGCATGCAGAGCGTGATGTCACTTCCGAATGTAGATGCACACAGCCCTCGCATACATCGATCCATACATTGGCGTGCAAAAGAAATAAAACGCTGTTGTGTTAGACACGAGTAAAGTGTCATGGCGGACAATCAGCCAATCAGAGCGCATCCGCCATGACACTTTACTCGTGTCTAACACGACAGCGTTCTTTTATTGGCCTCCAATGCGGATGTCTGAGAAAGCGCTAGTGCCTGGCCGGTGCAAGTAATCGAACACGCTAAAATTGGGTAATTTGACTGCAAAGCCTCCACAGTGTCTCTAGCTGTCACGGTCACGTCTCTCTAGCTGTCTATTTTCACTAAGTTCTCAATACAAAGAAGGAAACACTGAATACCGGTGGAATTGGCAGATGTTACACCTGGCTGGTGACTTCTCAGAAACGAAGTTAGGGTATGCTGATTATTTGAAAAGCTAAGATAACCCTGTCACATCGGTATTCATTTGAACGCGCTCGGTGAGAGATTTCCAATGGATACATGTTAGATAAGGTTATAAGGTTTTAGGTATTTTATTTTTATTTTTGTGCATATTATCTAATTTGACATAATTTACTTTGGAGCGAAAGGGTCAAGGTACCCTTTCAACCAGACAACTACTCTCCTTTCAGCTAAAGTACCACCGGCAAGCCTTGATGATTTAAATTGTTCTGCCATAATGGGCTTGGCAGTGTGGACACTCTACCTGAATGACCCCGCCTCCCTCTCCACCTGAGAGGAAATCCTTAGGTAAGCGGATCAGCTTGCCAAGCCAGTCCATCATCGTGACCTCCAACTCTGTACATGCTGGGCTTGATGCCTGGAACAAATATAAATATAGTGTGACCAAAAAAAGTGCAGAAGCTCACTTCCACCACCCTTAGTCCCAAACCACCGTTGGGTAATAATCCTTCTTACCTTGTCTTATCCTTCTTACAATTGTTTCACATGTGCATAATGAGCGACACACAGATAAACAGTGAGTCTGTTTCCCAGTATGTTCCGAACAATGGGAATCACACAGAAATAATTATAGCCACACTGAAAAACGTTACACTTGTAGTCTTCGTATTCATCAATATCACAAAGTATCTTCCGTTCGAAAAATCCCGGTATCGGATGTGACAATGCCTTTTTTCTGTAGTAGGGCCTACTCCAAAAAATGTTAGGCTTACCCACGAAAATCCAATACATCCAATAGCATCAGATAACATGTCGGCGCAGATTGCTCCATAGGACAGTCCGGAGGGGAAATAGGCATGGAACTGGGGATGATTCCAGTGGGTAACCTACAAGTGGACGACGACAGAAAACGTGACCAAAGGCCCGTTTCCACAACAGCGATTCCCCAACCTCGTCCCCAGGATCTAACACGAAATTTCTTCTACTTTTGCCTTGGGACGAGGTCATTTTCGGCTTTCGGTCGTTAGACCCTGGATTCACTTCCAAGATTCTTGGCACCTCGTCCCCAACGCTTATTTCAACCTCGGTTACAGTAACGATTGTAAAAAAACATATTTTCATTAAACTGTATTATAAGCATTTATGTCTGTCATCATAAAGAATAATGTTTGCTATGATATGAAAAAATAAAATAAACCATATTTTAATCCATTTCCTGGGTATGACGTCAGACTGATATGTACATTCAATGCATTGTACACCATGTACACGAGCCAATCACAGCCGAGGTATTCGGTTCTGAAGCCAGGGCTTAACAAGCCAACGTTAAGCCCTGGGAACGAGGTTGAGCGATTCCCGCCGTAGTTTGCAGTGAGCGGTGCGGTTCTCCCAGGCATTGGGATGATAAGACGTCAGATAAATCACACCAACGAAGGGGGGACTCTCCTAAACCCTGTGAAAACCCCACCGCTCACCGCAAAACGCAGCGGAAAAGGCTGTAGTGGAAACGAGGCTTCAGGGCCAGTTTATAGGTCAGTTCAAACTAGGTCGTCGTTTATGACGTCATGGCGACTTCTTGGCAACCCGCACATGCGCAGTAGCCGTTTTCTTGTCAACACGGAAGCTGGTGTGTTTTCATTGGTTTCAAGGAAGGATCCGGAAATCGGCAGCATTTTTGGTGGTTCTCTTCGATATTTCTGCAGGGGAGCCCATAATTACACTATGAACGGGTCTGGTACTACTTGAGGAACGGAAAAATCACTGGTTTCCCCGCTGGTTTCCCAAAGGTTGAGCGAAGAATGGGGTGAATTCGCGATCGACCGGCCAGGTGCATCGCCATTTTTGTCCATTCGGAGACCCAACCTGGGCGAATTTTTCTATAAATCGCACCCGATTTTCATGATGGTAACGATTTTCAGGAGCGCCAGGTGATTATCTCGAGGACTCACACACGTATAAACACAAAGCTGGGTGAAAAACCAATAGAAAACGGCAAAATTGTGCGACCCACCGGCAATCCTTCGTTGAAAGCCATTAAAACATTGACTTCCGGCTTGGACCAAGGAAAACGGCAAACTGCGCACGCGCGAATTATCCATGGCAATGACCTAATTACGAAGTTTGATCTCATCTATACTGACCTGCAGCCCCCTGATCCCTGTCTCCTGTATTCTGGAAATGTACAAGTTACTGGCCCAAGATGGGCGTAAGAGTGGCTCAATGGAAACATTTGGCGCATTGTCACCTTCGAGGTTCAGGTGTACCAGAGGAGAAAGTCCTAGGAATGCAAGTCCGCAATACAGTAGCCTGCTATTGTATGGCTATGTTTGAACCCTGTCGCACCGGTTTGAATCTCTCCGGAGGGACTCGCTCTTCATGTGATGGAGAGGGCGACTCTCTGATAGCGCAGGTTTTCTCCTGACATGCACACATCCATTTAATCTGCCCAGTTGTTGTCTATAGAGTTAATAAATCAATATTTCAGTCACAAAACTGTACCTGCCCCCATGGTAAAATTAAGCTGCAAATTTGACATTAAAGAAACTATATTTAGCATACCCCCGGCATGATGACTCTTTCAACATCAGCCATGATCTCTTCCCATTTCTCCGGCCCCTCAGGCGCGTGGTCTGGAATCAAGTGATGAAGGTATCCGGGTTCGACCTTCGGGAAGACACGCCGTTCTTGGATGCCCTCTAAGTAATCCGCGATATAATCCACCATTTCTTTTCCACGCTTTCTAAATTCTTCAGCATCCATGTTCAAAGACGAGACTTACTTCAAGCTAAGTTCTGAAAAGCCAACACAGGCCTACTGTATGTACTACTGAAATGGTTTTCAGGAATGCCACGCAGCGAAGAACACGGCTGTGCCACAAGTTTTGTGGCTGCGCCATTTCAAACATAGTTGTTCCAAATGCGGCTTAAGGCCTGTCCACACGATCTTACATTTGTTCAAAACATCATCATACATTTGTATGATGATGTTCATGGACAGATGTTTAATTGTGTAGGCTGTTTTCCCAACAAACGTGAACAACAACCAACATGTATGATGATGTTCAAATTTTTAAGGCCCGTATACACGATCATACATTTGTTCAAAACATCACCATACATCTGTATGATGATGTTATGGACAAATGTATTGATCGTGTGGACTGTTTTCCTAACAAACTTGAACATGTATGAATTGATGTTCAAATTTTTAGCTGCATGTTTCATCTTGCCAACAGATGCACAACATCCCCCAAAAATTGTATGATGATGTTCATGGACAAACGGTTTTCCCAACAAACTTGAACAGCATCCAACATTATCCTTTCTCCATCATACTTCATCATACAAATGTCCATGAATGTTGGACTGTAGATTTGAACAATGTATGATGACATATGATGATGTTCAAAATTTTAGCTGCATTGTGTAGACGGAAATCCACGACAAGCATGGACATCATCATACATCATCACACAAATGTATGATGATGTTTTGAACAAATGTATGATCGTGTAGACAGGCCTTTAGCGTTATTCGTCTGTGTGCGCTTACGAACGACGAGAGCGCAGGGTCATGTGTGTATATTTGAATAGGCTAATGTACATTTGCACATGGAACACTAATTGTGCTGACAGTTCTGTTATCCTCAGAAATGGAAATCAAGGCATCAAGTTGACAGATTCATGTACCCCACTACCATAAAAAAATCGAAGCTCCTGCCCATTACGTAAAGCCGGAATTCAGGCAATGAGAGACATCTGGTGGCAACACATGAAGTGTATCCGTCAGTTACTTCATCGTTCGCAGTTAAACCTTTATGTTTAATTCCTTTTTTTTGATTCCTGATCATTCAGCGCCACAATCTGAGCATTTCAGACCAGTGTAACGTTTTTCAGTGAGGCCCGTGTGCCAGTGTGACATTACAATATATTGACGGAATAAGCGGGGACTTGACAAAAACAATGTTTTCCCAGTGTGTTCCGAACAATGGAAATCACACAAACGGCCACACTGAAAAACGTTACACCTGTACCAATTCATACACCTAGGTGCATAGAAACTCCGCTAGTGCTTCGACAGCCTATCGGTGTTAAAATGCACGGAAAAACGTACAGCACTATCGGCAGATGGGCTCCGCTAGCGCTAGCGGAGTTTCTATGCGGCCACCCCAGAAGGCAAATAGACTTGCCCAAAGTCTCACGCCACATCAGTGGGATTCGAAACGGGGACCCTCTCACCTCTCGCCGGAGACCCAAACCACTAGACCACCGTGGCTCCTCAAGAAGTAGAAGGAAGAAATAAGCCTACTCACCTTTTGTGGCAGTGAGAAAAGTACCAGCCGTTTGCCTACTAGTACTGCCAAAGGTTTCAGACATCCGAAGCAAAAAAAACTATAAATTATAATTTCCAGACAGGCGCAACATGGTGATAATGAAGAATTCCACACATTTTCACACTCAGCAACAATGACTCTATCGTTATTAGGAGAAATAGAGGACCTTCTTTAAGAATGCTGTCTAGCCCATTCCCGGCCTAAGTTGTCCAGGATCTAGGACATGTAGGCCTGGTAGGTTACTTACAATGCCCTCGTCACATAATCACAACCGTCAAAGACCAAATATTAAAAATATGAATTATTAATATCGTTGAATTGTGGCTCATCTCTCCATGAAGTGAATTAAGTTACTGTTATTCGCCCATTGCTGGATAGCCTTCTCGTGCGGGTTGTTCATTGTACAGTTGTGACAGTCATGTCTTTCAGTAACATAATAGTCCACCATAAAAAAATATAATAAATAAATTCAATAAACTTTATTCACAGTCAAAAGCGTTTTGTGATTAAAAATACCTCTACCTTGGATAGTATCAATGTAATAATAGAGAGTTTAAGAAGCCCGACGATAAAGGCTTACTGGAATCGCACTGGCTATTCGTACCGTCACGGTGCAAATAACGCCAAACCAGATTTTATTCACACCGTCGTAAACAGCCAATCAGAGAGCTTCATTCAAGACATGCCAGATGAAGTTACCGGTACGGTATCATCTCGCACAATCACAATGCCGGATTTTTTTCAATATTCTTGATGAAAACGTTAATTTATAACCACTACCAGGAAAAAAAGTTTTATAATCAATGCTTTTGGGCAACGTAGGCCTACTAAAGTATCTAATGATTCCCCGCAGTTTGTAGCATGAGCTTCAGTGGCCGAGTGGTTTGCGTGGGTGGTTATCAAACGGAAGGCTGCGGTTCGAGCCCCGTCATGACAGTTCTTTTATTTTCTTTTAGTTCTTCTTTTCTTTTAGTTACTAGTATTCTTTCACCTCCTCTTATTCCTCTTTTCGTCTTTTTTTCTATCGTGATATCGATCCGGGTGACTGTCGGAAAACGGGGAAACTGCGTAATTCTTGAGCCAAATTTTTTTTAAAAAAAATTAGGGCCTAGCCTAGGCCTTGGAGGAATTATACTGTATAATTCCTCCAAGCCTAGGCCTATGAAAAATATTTTACCATCAGACAGCAGAGGCCAACATTTCATCATTTAACTGTGAAAGATGGGGTCACTGGACCCCGTCAAAGGAAAAAAATTGCCCAGGCTAAAATATCATTTTAGATCTGCTGCCCACATTCGCACTGTCCGAGTTACGGTGCAGAAATTGTACATCACCGTCACGGTACGAATAATCGTTCTCCACGCACTATTCCCACCGTGACGGTGTAAATAAGAGCTATTCCTGCACTATTCACACCGTCACGGTACGAATAAGAACCGGCGGCGCACTATTCACACCGTCACGGTACGAATAAGAACCGACGGCGCACTATTCACACCGTCACGGTACGAATAACATCTGGTTTGGCGTTATTTGCACCGTCGCGGTACGAATAGCCCTGGCCTACTGGAATTTGCGCAAAATCAAAATGCGCAAAGGGGAGAATTATTCAAAAACACAATAGACTTCTGTTCGAATCTCGCCAATCACGTTTCATGTCCCATGGACCGGAGACTTGATGATCATTCTTGAACGCTTGTGCGTTATCAGTTGGATACTTTTGCCGCTGTACACGGTCACATTTTTCATCCAATTTTCTCAAATATGCTCAATAAAGGCCTACATGTGGGTTTATTCTCTGAAGCCCCAATAGGCCCGAAATTTTGAAAAAAAATGGATGAAAAATTTAATCGGGCATTGGAATATTATGCAAATACCTATATCACTGAGTGAACTCACGCACTCTCGGGGAACCCCCAAACACCTTTGTTGGGACCAAGTCCTTCCCATCTTGCTTTTGTTTTGGTATGGGATTTTTCATATTGTTCATTCATTCGCACACACGTGTAGGCCTACTGACGTAGGCCTAACCATCGCGGTTCACTGGGTTGTCACAAGTTAATATCGATCCACACATCAGAGTGCGTCTCAACATAATGCATGAGCCCTTCTGGGAATCCCAAAACTGGAGGCCAGGCTACCCACACAATGCTATCGGACGCGCCAGAAAGCCTGGATCGAGGTCAATTCTGCTGCGCATTTTCCCATTGCGCATTTTGATTTTGCGCAAATTCCAGTAAGCCGATAAACGCTAACGCTAACTTTATTGACGTCAATATCGTTACCGTGCAAAAACTACCAAGAACGCAAACACTATTGTCATTGACTGTGAGTCACAAGCCAATGAATGGCATTGTAGGCCTATTGATCAAGGTATGCTGGTATCTTATGTCATTGCCCTTGGCCTTCCATACTAGTAATCATTAGCTCACCTGGGGTGAGCTTTTTTCATGGTACGGCGTCCGTCGTCCGCCGCCGTCGTCGTCACACTGCAGGCGCGGTGCGATGCGAAATTTTTCGCGCCTGATTGCTCCCACTGTTAAGCCTATACATGTAGCTGTTCACACTTGCTGTGCGACGCGATGCGGTAAGAAGCGGTAGGACGTGACGAGCGATTTCCACCGCCCCCGATCACTCCTGCNTCCCTGATAACATTGACTTGTGGAAAACACGTGAAAAACACGTCTCACGACACATGGAAAACACGGCTTTTTGCCACGTGAAATTCACGACTTTTTGCACCAACGCGCCACGTGAAAAAGCACCCGGGATTACCACGTGTTATCCACGTGTCCTATTCACATGTCTTACACGAGTTTTTCACATCTCTTACACGAGTTCTGGAATGTGATATCCACGTGTTTTTTTTACCTTTTTTTATTGGTTAACAGAATTTCTCAAAAAAATCTAAACTGATACCAAGATCAGTAAAAAGCCTTGCAATAATCATACAAGGGCAACTCCACTTGTGAGAAGAGTCGACTTTATAGTTATACAGAGTAGAGTGTCTGTTATGCTCTTAAAAGAAACCCTGTGCAACAATGTTTTGGTGTTGTGCTGAAACATCTGGAATCTACATTTGCAAATTTGTGCACTTTGAAAATATTCAGTCAGCCTATTTCATTTTAACCGTCATTAAGGAACATTTTAATACTTTTTTTGAAAATATTTTGCTACTGGTATTGTTTTAAATCAGGATTTTGGTTGTATCCTCGGATTAGTGCCCTAGAGCAATATAACTTGGTGAAACTTTGCCAGGATTGATTTTTCAGCTTTTTAGAGACATTTACACAATTAATAACAGAAGCAGCAATATTAAGATTATAAAATACTCAATAAAATAAATAATTACCACCAATTTTTCAGTTCGTGGAAATTACGTGGATATCCCGTTCACCCGCCACGCGTTTTCCAACCCGTGGAAACCACGAGAATAACCATGTGGAAAAACTCGTGCAAATCTCGTCCTTTCTCCACGTGTTTTGGACCCCGTGGAAAACACATGGATATCTTGTGCTTCTTGCCATTAGTATTTTAACAGTAAAACTTGTGGCTAGGCACACGTGGAATTCACGTGGAAAACTGGGTCCCTCCCATGCAGCCACGAGTTGGCCAGTTGACCACGTGGTTGCCACGAGTCAATGTTATCAGGGATGTATCAGGATAATTCTGTCTGTTTAAGTTGTAATTCATAATGGCAAGCCAAGGTTGACCATTTTTATTTTTTTCCAAAATAAAAATTTATTTTCATTAAAAATATTTAATTTTTTTCTACCCTCCTCTCCAAAAGTAAAGTCATAAACAGTGCGAGGACTTGAAAAATATTGAAAAATAAAATTTTATTTTTATTTTTTTCCCGCCCTCCTCTCTGTGAGGTCTGTCCAAAAAGCCCGAGGACCAAGGTATAAAAAAATGATCGCCTGGGCGATTTTTTCAACTCTTCGCACCACATCGCACCGCGCCGCCAGTGTGAACAAGGCTTTAGCAGCGGATGGTTATCTTAGCCGTCGTTTAAAAAATCGGCCCTATAGAGAGTTCACTGATAGCAAAATAATTAGTTGTCCAGTGCAAAGAAATGTAGGCCTAGTAGTACCGGTATTTAAAAAGGCTGCGAAGATGGAGGGTTAACGGACGAGGTTCAATAGACAGCAGGATCAGGAGGTTATAAACTTTTAATAGACTGAAAGATTAATAGAAGATGTGCATTGAATTGAAAGCCAAAATGACATGTTTTACTTTTGTCATTATCAAATTTTACATAGACAAGCATTTCGGCGACATGGTACACTAGAGGCTGTGACAGGCAGGGAAGATTTTTTCATGAAGCGGTGTAACCGTCAGTCGTTGCAATAATTAATATTGGGTATGTGTGCTGTCGCTTCACAAAGGAGAAAGGGACAAGCGACGGATTACAACAATTCTTGTATTTTGATCTTCATCGACATTACATCATGATGACCTCCATTACATCAATCACAGTTTTCATAAATGGATGTCCATCATCTACATCTATACATCGTGTCAGTCGCCAGCATTGTTTGTTTATATGCTGAGCGTTCCATTCCAGGTCAGCTGGTCAGGTCACTAGCCTAGGCCTACCTGTTGTATGCATGTATGTATGTATGTATGTAGTATGTATGATTTATTGAAATTAAAATGGAAAGTACTGCGCCCATATTCATAAAACTACTTAAGTCGAAGTGTGTCACTTATCCTTTGTTCAGCACAAAAGATAAGTATCACACTTTGACATAAGTATGTTTATGAATATGGACCCAGGAGTCCAGGGCCGAAGCAGAGCATTATTGGCCCTGGAAGGAAGAAATAATACTAGAAATAAACTGTCAGGCCGACAGGCCAACATAAACCATACATTTAACTGAACACAGAATCAAAATTAATAAGTACAAAATATAAGAGAGAGAAGATGAGAGAGAGAATAAAAAAGAGAGCTCAAACGGTGATGGGTGGCAGCCATTCCTCTATTAACTGGATATGAAGAAGTAGTC
>NMRB01003187.1:23852-73663 GCA_002633025.1 Notospermus geniculatus
GGGGGAGTGATGTAGTGATGAGAATGGACCAAACTATTAGTCACAAACTGGCCATCCGGTCAACAATATCAATAACGAAATTCGAGGCAATCTCAGCTATCTGCTTCCTTACAAGTATTGGTAAAACAATATTGCTTCTACCATATATAAGTAATTCAACTTTATCAGACATATTCAGAGAGCAGAAGGCATTGAAATCAAAGTTTACAATATGAGATAAATCACGAAAATGAACCTGCCAAAGATCATCAGTGAAGGGGCATTGTAAAAGGACATGTCTGGTATTCTGATTCCTAAAACCACATAGACAACAGGGATGAGTTATATTTGAAAAGTTATGTGAAAACAAGTGACTATTAAAGATCAAGTCGCACCTCGTCCTATTTAATGCTATTTCACCATGACGACCGAGATTCAACCGTACAGTCGACAGTTCATTCTTCCTGCCTCTAAGGTATAATTTAAGATTATATTTAAAAGAATTTCTAGACCATCGGTCAGTAACATTCTGAGGTAACGAATCCCATAACTGTAGGGAACTGGGAATAGTAGATTTTAAGAGGCCTCTAGATAAGACCAAAGGGAAATGATAAAATCTGTCGCTGCGAAGTCGACGGTCGGGATTAGGATTAATGTAAGAATTGATGACATCCTGAAGATAGGTTGGCACTGCATGATTAACAGAATCATACACAAGTGTTGCTTTCTGTTCATTTCGCCTCACCTGAAGACTCGCCCATCCAAGACATGAAAGAACTTTCTGGCTCTTAGTGCCAAATAAACAACCACTAACTAAAAGAGCTGCACGATAATGTAACCGATCAAGTTTAGCAAGGTCATTAGTACTAGCCGAGTCGAAGACAAGAGACCCGTACTCCAGGTGAGGCAAGATAAACGAGTGATAAATTTTTGAAAGGTGATTAGATCTTACAGTGTATGACAACACTTTTAAGGGATTGAGTTGATTATTACATTTATTTACTACGTTATCGATATGTCCGCGAAAGTTTAGAGATTCACCCAGAACAACACCGAGGTGCTTGTGAGATTTACTGCGACTGATTAGGTCATTGTTAATACTGAAATAAGGGTAATTTCTACGTGGTGAGTTACGAGATAAAAAGATAACTTCCTAAAGGGCACCGCAGACTGGCGATTTTTCGAGCGATTTTCTAGGCGACCGCCCTTGCGACCACAGAGGCGACTGAACATATTTTTAGTTTTTTTGGTTTTTGTTGGCTCGTTTGCGACAAATGCTTATTTGGAAGATCAGTGATGTCGTGGATAACATCACTGATCGACCTCAAAGGTAATTATTGCAGGCGACGTAGTCGCCAGTGTGCGGAGCCCTTTAAGGGCACCGCACACTAGCGATTTTTTCGAGCGATTTTGTAGGCGACCGGCCTTGCGACCACAGAAGCGGCTGAACATTTTTCAGTTTTTTTAGTTTTTGTTGACTTGTTTGCGACAAATGCTTCTTTGGAAGATCAGTGATGTCGCGGATGACATCACTGATCGACCTCAAAGGTAATTACGGCAGGCGACGTAGTAGTCGCATCGGTAGTCGCCCCCATTTTAGTCGCCAGTGTGCGGAGCCCTTTACTCGTTCTCGTTGCAGTTGCCATGATGTCACACATACCGTCTTTGGTTTTAACAGAGATCTTCAAAGAAAAGCAGTTCTCCAAATGCTTTTATCAGCTCGACGGATTTATTAAAAACGGAAAGTTTTCGTTTGTGTTTTTCTGCCTTACTGCCAAAAATTACGCGCTACCGTGCTTCCTCATGCCTGCCTTGAATGCACTCTTAATTGTGGGAATCATGCGATCAAAGAATTCTAATATTCGGAGGGATAACCCGAAAATGGATGCCAGGGAAATGAAGGGTATCATAAACCTTCTTATCGTCTCAACCGTTTTTATCCTTCTTAACACCCCCTTCGTCATGTTCTGGACATACAATTAATGTATTATAATTACGAAAATTTCATGAACGACTTAGCTGGCAAGACAAAAGACGAGGTTGTAGTCCTACATCGTATCGGAGCATTTACGCTTTCCCTCATTATGATTAATTACAGCATAAATTTTATCATTTATTCTAAATCGCTTGACTACTATCGCCAGGAAGGTGGACGGATCGTGCGAAAGTTGTGCTGTGGACTGAGGATCGCAAATGATCAATCTAGATTCCGCTGAACTGTTGTCGTCTGGGAAATAAAACTGCATGGTTCCTGAATCTGCCACGAGGCTCTAGACGCAAGGGCCCAACGCGCCGCGTAGCGGCCAACAGCGAAGCTAGCCAAAGACTTTTCACGGGTCAGTCAATAGAATTGGACTCATAGAACTAATGTTCAGATGGAATATACCGGACGGTTGGTTCACGTTTTTAGTGGCTGTGAACGTAGATGGGTACATTATGTAGCGATATGCTGACAGTTTTGCTGGGGACTTGCTCTGTGGATGTTGTAAAATGCGATTTTTGGAAGATTATTCTGATTTGTAACGTCATTTCTAATTAACATAAAAATATGTTGAGTAGCTGGGATATGTTTATAAACATTTATTGAGCAGCCACCGTCACGACGTGGCCGGCAGGCGCATCGGTAGAGCGTCCGGCTCTGAATCCGGGGCGCCGGGTTCGAGCCTTGCGATAGGAATATTTTTTCACGTGCTGTCTGTTTCTCTGTTTATTTTTTTTTGCTGAAAACGTTTAGTCGCAGGATGAATATCTCCCCAGCCCTTCCATTTCCCTACAAATCTGCATTTGCTAATAAATACTTATAACCACATATCCCTGTCACCTGCCCTGCATTCAGAGAGACTTTTCACTAAAGTCTCTCTGAATGCAGGGCAGCTGACTACCATCCACATTCCCCTCCCAGTCACCAAAAATATCAACACCACAACTAACGTTCAAGACTACTGGTTATATTTGCATGCTCGACCAATGAACTTGCGACGACCGCGTCACTTGTTACATGTATATCACACTCTGGCAACCGGAAGGAATAGCGGACCGCCCGAAAGACGGCGGACTGTGAATTTTATTAGTATTTGTCCGACCTTCTTTTGACCTGTCTCATCTTCGACAAAGTGGTCACTCAGTAAAGTCTACATGTAGTTGTTTTCTAATGCTTGTCCAACAATTATTATTGATGGTAAAAATAAACAGGTGTAACGTTTTTCGGTGTGGCTATATTTCTGTGTGATTCCCATTGTTCGGAACTCCCTGGGAAACGGACTCGCTGTTTCTCTGTGTGTCGCCCATTGTCAAGTCGCCGCTTAGTCCATCGATCAATTGTAATGTCACACTGGCACATGGGCCTCACTGAAAAATGTTACACCGGGCGCTATACTTTTGGACGGGCCGAAGATTAGTACTGGAACGGTAGCATTGTCATTTTCAGGTGATCCGAATTCACTGCATGTATGTTTTTATGTTATATTGTCCGCAAGGTTGCAAATGAGTATTCGGAATTAAAAATCAAAAGTAAATGCACATCCAATAAAACTTAAATATTTCCCAAAATCTTCAGTGTATCAACCTTTGCTTTTTATGGCAATTATTTAGGGCTTTAAGAAACCTTTTGAGGCTAAAAAATCATGATCCTGCACGAGTTGTATTTTTCACACCGTTTAAAATATTATTTATATAAAAGGAGAGTGATTTTCAATCGCATATTTTTTAAAACTGAAACCAATGTCATAGCTTTTCTGTTTCTATACACGAAGAATTTTTCAAATTTTCAATCGGAACCTCCATCTCATAATTATGAAGAATTTATCCGTAATCAGTTGCCATGCTGTGGATTTTGTAAGTGTCAAAGTGGCTCAGAGGTCTTGTAGGAATCCATCAGGACACTAGCAAAATGAAGCTTATGCATTTTCATTAAAAAGTCTGTTCTTTAAAGCACACTTGCCTTAGTGACAGGGCTTGAAATGTGAAATAATCCTCAACATTTTGAAGCCATTGGTAACTTTGGCAGGAAAATATTGATCAGTCTGAAAATTAGTTTGGCCTTATCTTCAAAGAAGCTAAACCACATCTGCTTTGGATACTTTGGCCTAATACATGTACAAAAAACCATACAGCTGCACCTTTGTGACAGGCAGTACCATCGCTATACTTATGTCATTACCATGTCAAAAAATGTACCGAACCAGCTAGTCAAAAGATGCCACTGATTAAAGCACATACACCGTTTACAATGTTGTTATTCCTAATAACTAAAGAACATCAACCTCGGGTATGCCAACTTTCGAACAGATTGGATTTCCCATGATTCCGTGGTCCAAATATTTTTAATCTTGTCTAAAGAGATTTCTCACCCCACAAAACCTAGAGAGAGGCAAGAAGCTCGTAGCTTTGGAGCACAAACCCATGATGATACTTATATTCATCACCTAACATCTTGGCATAGCCATCGGTCGGTGTTCACACTGTTAAAAATGTCGACTCTGTAGTATCTGTAAATTTACAGTAAATTTACAGCAGGATTTTCACTGCATGGTTGCTGTAAAATTCATTTTACTGCAAACTGCTGTTTTTTTTACCGGAAATTGACAGCAAGATTACAGTTTCTCAGTTTTAAATACAGCATATTTTGCAGAATTTATAACATTTTGCTGTCAAAATACAGCAAACGGGTGCTGTCAAAATACAGAAAAGTGCTGTGTTACTCTGCTGCCAACATTTGCTGTAAAAATTTTTAACAGCAAAAATTTACAGATACTGCTGTAAATTTACAGATATTTTTAACAGTGCACCATTGTGGATATTCCATGTTTCCATGGTCCACTTAATTTGGAACTGGTCATCCGCGGGTTATATCTTCCTTGTTTGCTTTTTTGTTTGTCTTTTTCTCGTCGATTCCATAATGTATTCGGAATGCGTGACGATTGGTAATGGATTTCCATTGATTTCAGGGAAAATTGCCAACTGTGTCTTGTATGGGCTTTATTTTATTTTGGAACCAAACAGCATTATTCGTACTCTATTGCTCGGAATTTCCAGTTCGTGCAATTTGGACTTCTCTTTCCTCTGTTCAACTCTGATGAAAATAGCCAACATGATATTTTTATTTGTGATATCACGACGACCGAACGACATGATTGGTCCTGTATGCATTTAGCGACGCATTCGAACCGAATACGGACAGTAAATGATTTTAGGTCTGGACAACCTAGGAGCTTCTTGTCGAATATGAAACCTGAATAAAAAAAGAATGATTGCGCAATCAAATAAATGTGCCGCTTGTACGGTAAAAAAAACCNACCATAGGAAGTACGCTAATTAAAAATTTTGAATGTCTTCCAGGCCTCGGGATTGCCACTAAAGCGGGTGATCCACTGTCGCGATTTGGGCTTGAGACGGGGTTGCAGTCCCTTGCGATCGCCTTATATGGCAATCGGAAGTCCTTATATGGTAACCGCAAGGGAACGCAACCGCGTCTCAAGCCAAAATCGCGACAGTGGATCACCCGCTTTAGGCACAATGTGTGAATGTCGTCTAAACCACTGTTCCCAGGTTAGGATGGTTAGCGGTGACGGTTAGGGTCAGGACTAGGTTTAGGATTAGGGTAGGGGTAAGTGACAAGGTTTGAGGGTCAGGGTTGGGGTTAGGGTTAAGGGCTGGGGGTAGGAACTAGCGTGTAGGATCAGGACTGGACGACATTCACCCATTCAGCGCCAATTAAAGCAGATCGCTCGCGGGGTTTGTTTTGATTCAATTGAGGCGCCATGACAGTTGGTCCTCAATATCAAGCGCCATTTTGAGAAAAAGGCGAAAGAAGGATTTTAGTTTAATGGGAAATGCATTAGACAGCAAAACTTCGGAGGCGTATTCTGCAAAATCTGCCGCTTCGAAATCAATGTGAATAGTACAAAATGTACATTTTGATCGACCGAATTTGAAAATGTCATTAATCCATTTTAACAAATTTTTAATGGAACCTCGTCCCCACGTGCACGTTCGCATATTTGCACAGGTTTTGCATAGACTGGTGCACGGCTTTGCCTGTAGGCTAGATTCATTCGCTATGAGAGGGCCGCTCAAGAATCAAAACAAACACCGCGTATGGCAAGCCGTTTGTTCATTATTTCCAAAAACTTAGTTTTTGCTCCAGAAACTAGGTTTCTGACTTCAAAACCTAAGTTTCTGGTCCCGAAACGTAGTTTTTGGACATCTAACTAGTACTTTGGATCCAGAAACTTAGTTTCACGAGCAAAAACTAAGATTCTGCACCAAAAACTAAGTTTTTGGACCAAAATCTTGGTTTCTGAAGTCAAAAACTTAGTTTCGGGCCAAAAACTTAGTTTCTGCTTGCAAAAACCCAGTTATGGAAAGCTGTTCGTTCATTAAAGGCAGAAACCATGTTTTTGACTTCAGAAACTAAGTTTTTGGCCCAGACTTAGTTTTTGACCATCGGACTTGTACTTTGGTCCAAAAACTAAGTTTCTGGAACATAAACTAAGTTTCTGGACCAAAAACTTGGTTTCTGAAGTCAAAAACTTAGTTTCTGGCAAAAACTTAGTTTCTGCCTGAAAAACTAAGTTTTTGCCAAAAACTACGTTTTTGACTTCAGAAACCAGGTTTTTGGTGCAGAAACTTAGTTTTTGGTCAGAAACTTAGATTCTGGATCCAAAATACAAGTTACATGTTCAAATACCAAGTTTTTGAAGTCAAAAACCTGGTTTCTGAACAAACGGCTTTCCATAACTGTGTTTTTGAAAGCAGAAACTAAGTTTCTGACTTCAGTAACCAAGATTTTGGTCCAGAAACTTAGTTTTTGGTGCAGAATCTTAGTTTTTGCTCGTGAAACTAAGTTTCTGGATCCAAAGTACTAGATAGATGTCCAAAAACTAAGTTTTTGGACCAGAAACTTCGTTTTTGAAGTCAGAAACCTAGTTTCTGGAACAAAAACTGAGTTTCTGGAAATAATGAACAAACGGCTTGCCATAACCGCGAGCGATTTGTTTTAAAGCCACACTGTATTGAATTCATAAATTGCTTACGTCCTCCGACGTTAGTGTAGTGTAAAATGTACTATACTCTATCTGAATGCATTAGAGCTCTGCCTGCAGTTTTTTCATTGTGTGCTGAAAACTAGGTCTTGATTCTTTGAAGTACGTATCAAATAAGCATTTTGGGGACCATCACGAGGCTATGAGACCTCTGCCTCCACTGTCCTAACACTTTGAAAATGTCGTAAAATTCTATACTGTGAGGCTTTAAGTTGTTTAGGCTATGTTCATTTGGTCCATCAGTCGAGATAGAACTCGC
The DNA here is from genome assembly GCA_002633025.1 of Notospermus geniculatus. NCBI lineage: Eukaryota > Metazoa > Nemertea > Pilidiophora > Heteronemertea > Lineidae > Notospermus > Notospermus geniculatus. The sequence continues at coordinate 31,134 of NMRB01003187.1, forward strand.
TCAAAACAAAAACGCGAGAATATAAACTTGATTGTTACCTTTCTCTCCTTCAGTGCGGATGGAAAAGGCACATTTCAAAAATGTTACAGCAGCATTCTGACAAGGTATGCTTACCCTAATTTGTTGTTTAAGTGGGCTACATTATGATAAAAGCCAGGGATTACTTGTCCGTTGTCATCTCGTTGTGTACAGAAGCTGTGGGCACTACATAGGCCTAGTTTGAGAAGAGTGCACCTTTAGAAGATGGCTTTCTGTCCGAATATTGGAAACTAAAGGAATTGGAAGAACCTTTCTGTCAGGACTAGAACTTTTTTTGGAAGACGCCAAATTCTCAGTCCTAAGTTAATCGTCTGTATCTTCTGACCTCCTTAATCAAGTTACACGCTGATTTAAAGGAGCACACGGTATTGCCACATTGTCTCGACAGCCGGCGCCACCGCGCCACTCTCCAACCCAGGGACTAACTACGTTGTCGCCGAATTGACCCGATTTACTACGTACATTTTGTAATGCATTTTTGTAGTTCGTCTTACTGCCGCTAGGTGGCTCCCTCTACGTCGGCAGTCAAATAACGCGTTTGAGATCCAATACCGTGCTCCTTTAAGACAACATCTCACTCTGGGGAATCCGAAGTTTATTCTTTGTGCGAGCGTTCCGCTGCCATATCTATAGGCCTATAGAATCTCGTAACAATTCACTTACCATTTGGCCTTTTGACTAGAAATTGATATGAGGTCATTATGATGAAATGACGATTATAGTTACTTAATGTGACATTTGTATCCGAGATCGATGCTAGAACGATCAGGCGAATTTGATAAGGATGGTAGTCGACGAATAACATCAGTTGGGTGACGTCAAACTTTATTTTATGCAATTCTACAGCATGGCGAAGATGACTTACCAGTCTTTTCCATGTACAATTTGGCGTCTTCTTCAGAAAAGATAAATGAGAACGCAGCAAAGTGTGCATAGTCAGCAGATATGGAATATTCGCCAAATATCAATTTAGGATCGGCGTTAAAAACATCGCTTCTTGAAAATAGACTGGTGCTGCCACTCTTCCGGCATCCATTGAGAAATAAATTTACCTTTTTCCAGGGAAAGAGGATTGTAACAACGACAAATACCCACTGCTGCACCGGAAATTTCTCGGGAGAGTCAAAACACCCTAAAGTAGCATTGTCTTGAAAACACACATAGTAAAATTGTTCCTTCTTTCCAAAACTAATTGAATCCCAGTTCTTCGATATGTGGAAAAAGACGAACTGCATGCTTTCCTTATGTGGTCTAATATACACAGCTATTGACATACAATTCTTGCTGAAGTCCGCGATCGGTCGGTAGAATGCCCCACCTTGACCTCCGTGGGTAACCGACAAAACCGTTCCGAAAATGGCTGATGGTTGATATGTTGCCCTTTTTCCTAGCCTAATGAAAGCAAATACATTTTACAAAGCGCTTGGTTCCCCTCTGTGGTACTTAGTTTTGATGCTGATATGTAGGACATACCGTCGAAACGACAAGCATATGACAAGACAGACTACTCCGTCGTTGTCGTTTGCGTATCATTTATGCTTGAAATATTCAGGACGTCCAGAAGTATGGTCACAATTTTCAATAAGTTGGAAAGAAGCGGGTGAAAAAAACAGACTTTCCAACTGCATCGTTTATTATCGCCGGTGCACGACTTTAGAGTTTACCTGATATTTTTGTCATCTCCGTCAAGCTTTGCCGAAATTTTGGCTGCAAATTGGTTTGACTCCATTACTGAATACCTTGGTGGGATGCTGACGACATTTATATACCGTAGAGTCGGTTCTATAACATCAATGCACTATATGCCGAAGTGCCGCCCCCAGTTCATTATTATGTCAGAGCCCGGTTTCCCGCCTGCATTGACTGACCAATGGCGGACAGAGGAGAAGGCCTGGTCAGTTTCTTGCGAAAGACATGAGGTGGTGGGATATCACTAGGCGTATGTTGTCAGTCAAATGCCGCAGTATACAACTTGTATCAATAAAATCCAAAGCTTTTGTCAACCACTGACAACAGTGGCCATGTCGAATTAGCGGAACCGACGGAAACAGCGGAACCGAACGGAACCTGGCGGAAACAACATAAATGTGGTGTTCTTTGAAATAATGTTGTTTAGGAAAATATCTCTTATACCATCAACAACATAATCTGGACGATTAGATAATAAAAAATGTAATTTTGATAAATAGTTTAAAATTATGATATCAAAAATGGTAATCATCAGGAATTTCCTTGTCGTGACGTCAAACCTGCCTGACCACAGATGAAGATCAGCCAACAAGCCATCACTGACAAGACAGCTCACTCACACAAAAGAATCCTGCTTCCAAAATGAACTGCAGACCAGGTTCCGTTCGGTTCCGCTGTTTCCGCCGGTTCCGTTAATTCGACATGGCCGACAACAGTGCAGTGGAATTCTTGAATGCATGGTGAAATGGATCTCTATTCCATGAAACCACAATCCGTAATAGCGGCTAGTATTGACGGCCTAATCAAATCCCCGTCACGAATGTCAGTCTTGACCAACATGTGACCAGTACGTAGTAAAATGGGCGTTGCTAATCTTAAATTGTGGATTGATGTTATAGAACCGACTCTACGGTATCTAGTGCCCTCCATGTAGCCTATCTAGTGCCCTCCATGTAGCCTAACACAATAGTGGGATGCTTTTAGTCGTTGAACTCGGGATGTTCACTTGAAAGGTAGGAGAGGTAAACTCCTATGGCACTCTACAGTGCTGCTGTCTGTGCATGTAGATAAAGCCGTTTCACTATCACTAAGGACTCACAGCATTTCAAACAATCTTGACACTAGAGGGTCTTGGGACGAGGTTCAACCAACACCCTCTAGTATCGTTCGAAGGTTACCATCTTGAAAAGTAGTGCAGCGGAAGGTTAAATGGAAAAATATCTACCAATTGTGATCAGGCTCCTAACGGTAACTCCATTAGGAGGAGTGATGCGGTCAAACATGGCGGCGACTGGTCGATGACAGTGTCTATTTGTGCAACGTAGTGGAGAAAATCGGCACTGTTGTAGAGTTTGCATTTCAAAGTGCATTGCTTCTACGAATCAGCGTGCGGTACATGTACGTCAGAAACTTTTGAAAACCAAAATACCTCAATACCCGTAATTACCGTCGTTATCATCTTGATATGTACTGGGGACTGGGGACGTTTGAAAACCAAAATACCTCAATACCTGTAAATTACCGTCATTATCATATTGATATATACTGGGGACTTACCCGGGCTGTTCTCTATATAACCGTGAACATCCATTAGAGTATGACTTATCATAACGCCGAGTAGAACGAGCTTTGTAGCTGTCCTTGCTGCATCTAGCATTGTGCAAGTTGTGTTTTCCTTCCACATCAGGACATGTAAGAGCGCAATTGACATCTCATACAGAAATTTAGCCCACTGGGCACGATCCAAACACAACGACTAGGTTTAAGGATGCACGCCGAATCTCATTGTTAAAACCAAACGGCCTAATGGTCTACATTACATACAGTTTTGGAAGATACTGTACGTCTGACACATTGCTACAGAAGCATCGGCCTGGACGAATATAGCCTACCCCTTGCTGACGCTGGCTTATCCGATGCCAAGTGTTGTTGTAACGAATTTTAAATACATCTCTGTGCACGTTCATTGGGAACTACATGTCGGCAGACGTTCTGCTACAGTTCGATAAAAGTATCCATACTGAGTAAGCCTGAATCCTATTGTTGATGATGGTATTGAGATTTAATCTATCTGCGGTCCCTGCATTGTGTGCATATTATCAACAATTTTGAGGCATTGTGTCAAAACTTATAATCGGATGACATTCGCACTAGTCATATTAATTCATCAATAATGTAGCTAAAGGATATGTTTTTTTAGAAACACTGATTTTTATTTCATGGATGGAATAATTGCAGCACATGATTGTATATACATGTTTTGTGCTTTCCACTCTGTATTTGATCACACTTTCAATGAGAAAACAATTATGAATGATGGTAAAGGCCGAGGCATGTTTTGATGATGTGAGACGATGTTGAAGTCAAACTACCTGAAGGGCAATGATGAGAAGACGGAGTTCCTCATCATAGCACCCAAACGAAAGCTTGAGACACTTAACCATTTCCTACTATTAGGATTGGCTCCTGATCCACCGTCGATGCATCGGCCTCACACAGAGAAAAAATCGATCTGAGCTCGAGTTAAAATGAGTCTCCAGCCTGCTATTTTGTCCCTAAAATGAGTTTCTTTGCTACTCGAACACAGAAATAAGTACCAGCTTTCTACGGCTTTACCAGTTTTCTTGCATCGACTGGAGATAACTGCAACTGGAGTCCCATTCTGAAGTGGAGACAAAGTCTACTCATTTTGAGTTTTCTCAGTTCTCCAGTCGATGGGACAGGGCATCACCTGGAGAAAATTGAAAAGAAACCGAGGGGAACCAAAATCTGCTCATGAGGAGCTCGGTGGTGTGGTGGTTCTGGTGTCCGACTTGCGATCAGAGGGTTCTGGGTTCGAAACCCACTGGGTGTGAAACGTTTTTTTTTAAATATATGGCGACATCACTTGTAAATTTGATTCGAGACAACAGACAATCCAGTGGAGACAGCTAAGAATCATTTTAACCAGTTGGAGACAATGTCATCTCAAGTGGAGACCCAGTTTTGTCTATTCGAGTTTCAAAAGAAACTCATTTTAGGGACAAGAGTTGGAGATCCATTTTATCTCGAGATGAGATCGTTTTTTCTTTCTGTGCATGTCCGGAATCTCGCAGGTCACTTTGACAAGTATATGTCCATGTCAATGCAAGTATCAAAGGTTGCACAGGCAGTGCACTTCCAGATTTACCAGCTGGCCAAAATCCGTAGAAGTCTCAGCTTTGCTACTTATGCGAGGGTTATAAATGCAATGGTTACTTCTCGCCTGGATTTTCATAATTCCTTGCTTGGTCTGCCTGAGTACGAAACAAGCCTTTTGGCGACATGGTTCACTAGAGGTTGTGACAGGCAGGGGAGATTTTTTCATGAAGCGGTGAAACTGTCAGTCGTTGCAGTAATTACTATTGGGTATGTGCTGTCACTTCACAAAGAAGAAAGCGACAAGCGACGGATTACAACATTGTATTTTGATCTTCGACGACATTTTATCATGATGACCTCCATTACATCAATCATCATCATCTACATCGAAACATCCTGTCAGTCGCCAGCATTGTTGGTTTACATGCTGAGCATTCCATTCCAGGTCAGCTTGTCAGGTCACTAGCCTACCTGTTGGTAGTGTTAGTCTAGTTGCCTACCACCAGATGGCTTGGTGGGCGTAAAACGTTGTTCTCCTTCCCTGTACCAATCCACTGTGGGCTACCCGTCGAGGGTTATTAGAATTACCCTCGACGTATGGCCGCCATTTTCCCAATCGATTCGCGAGGATTTTTGCTCACTGTAACAAGTAGTGTGTAATTCACGGCTTCATTTTCAGCAGGTATGTAGAGAAAATTGTCACACACACGTCTGTACTTGTCTTTTCTCTGAAAATTGCCTATGAGCCGCGTAATTTGCCCTTGAAAACATCGATGAAGTCGAGGGTTTTTCACCCGCCACATTTTCTGCAAAGAGGGTGATTCGCCCGTGTGAAAAACCCTCGACTTCATCGATGTTTTCAAAGGCAAACTACGCGGCTCATAGGCAATTTGCAGAGAAAAGACAAGTACAGACGTGTGTGTGACAATTTTCTCTACAAACCTTCTGAAAATGAAGCCGTAAATTACACTCTACTGGTCACAGTGAGCAAAAATCCTCGCGAATCGATTGGGAAAGTGGCGGCCATACGTCGAGGGTAATTCTAATAACCCTCGACGGGTAGCCCACAGTGAATGGATGCTGGATGAAATAAAGTCATACAAAATACCAATAGTAATCCACCGTCATCTGCACATCCATCCATAGGGCCTATGTCGTATCACAATTTCGTTATGAAGAGGGCGAAAAAAGTCCTTTCTTGCCTCGACATGCTAACACTGCATCGGCCATTGTCGGCAGTATCGTAAACCACGGCCTCATCAGCGCAATAAGCCCAACTTATAAACCTCCGCCCGAATACATCCGCTTGCACTCCTTCTCCATTGTCACAAAAACACGGAAATACCACAACAGATTTAAAACATGTATCAGACACTAAAACAATATTTACTTACTAGGTTAAAATCAACTGCGTTACCCGTTATAAACTGTTGCTAATAAGCTGTACATGTATTGTGGAGCGTGAGAGGTATTATGGAACGTGAGACTGGTTCCTGCCTACTCCATACCAATCTCCATAAGGAGGCGTCTATCGTAACACCTCTGCCACACCAGCTACCGTAGCCTCGTAGATCCAAGCTTTTTCTCCCAAGTGATGACAAATACTTGTCATTTCGGCGTGATCAACGAAAAGAACCTTTTGTTGTCAGTTGTGTATTGTTATATTAACGTTTCAAGGGAATGCAATTTCTCTTTCACATGTTAGAGCGAGAAAGCCCGAAAATAGCCTCATTCGATTCAAGCTCTGAAATTTCTAATATCTAAGAAGATATTAGAACAATATTTGCCAAATACCACGCAGACACGGATTACACAAAACTCATACCCTCCAAATTTCAGCTGGAAAGGTTGAATCATGGGTGAGAAAATCCACGAACATAAACCGTGACAGAAAATCAAGGATGAAAATAATGGTCACTCTAGTGAACCAATAATCGAAAGCACGGAGTGACATACATGTAACCCCAGCCGCTCCTGATTCAACCATGACTGTTGTCGAACTGCAAGCATGAACAAATGCAAAACCAAAGTGGAAACTGGTGAAGATGAAGAAGATTTTCATTGAGAAATACATGCGTGTTTGAATGTGATGTTTTCACACTGTCCAGTCTCAAAGGATTATGGTGATAGATACACATGCAAATAACATACGGCACACTGGCACCTGAGACCTGAAATATTAGAGAAATCACCTTGCAGAAAGTTGTGATTAACGTAATATTGTGACTGTCTATTGTGTTGTGCTTTGGACAAATTTTTCGTTGACAACATAACAATATCATCAATTCCTTTGACAGTAGGTAGCAAGATGGATCTTTTGGGTGCATTCTTGTTTTGAAAACTGGCTATTATTCATCTTCATCCTGTAAATAGAAAAGGAAGATGGTCTTGATTGTAAGGCTAGGCCTAGCACTCTGATTTGAGTTCAGGGAACAATTTTCGAATCCCGATTTAATTAGCGCCCAACAATGTCGCCGACTGACAGAATCAAGCCACATCGAACAGCAGGATTTCCATTGTGTGCCATGGAGTACCGGTAACATTATGCACTTCCGATCAGGGATTCTAAAGTTCAGCACAGAAAAGAGTGCAGTATATGCGTAAAATAGGCCACACTGATAGCATCCTATGCATAGCAGTGGAGCACTGCGCACTGGACGTTAGCCCTACTTCATGTACACAAAAGCCTAGGCCTACATACTACAGACACCATGGACACTCTTCGTCATGTTCTTGGAGGACACTCCTTTACTTTGTTCAGTCTACACGGCCGATGATCATGACACGCAGAGTAACAATGACGGCCTTCTTCAATTTTGACATGCACGCCCGTTAACCTAATACCGGAGCTGTGAAATGTAGGCCTGTGCTGTGACTGTGTGTGCGGCTACGAAGTCAGCAGGTCACTCAGTGTCACTGTGACACAGCACAGTCAGGCAGATCCGACCGACACCAGAACACCACAAATCTAACGGGAAAGATGTAAATATCACATCCTATATTTGACATTGACACCAAAGAATTTATCTTCCGTGCTAAATAGTGTAAAAAAATTACCAGCACAGTTAATGCTTTATATTGACGATTTCGACAGCGTGGAGAGACTGTTGTCGAACGGGCAGTAGCGCCGCGAGAGTGGAGCGGCAACAACGAGAACCAGTCTAGATCTCAATGCGCATGCTCATTAAAATTTCCACACTCTACAGTTGCGTTTTGGAAGATTTACCAAATTGCGCGAACACGATAGGCCTATGCGATAAAACGAAGATTTCCATCCAAATTTCGAACTAGTTGTGTACGAATGACCCCAAGAATCAATAGGGTTCTGTGTAATATGCATATCGACAATTGCTGAAAGTTTTGCCATGATACATGGCGTATTTTTTTTACTTATCGCGGCGAAACCACAGATTGGATGGAGAGAGAGAAATTCAGTAAAATCAAGGACGACCGTCCCACTGAGATGGGGGCGGTCTTAACAAGGAAGACCGTCCCATTGAGATGGGGCGGTCTTAATGAGCCTCAAGTATTCTCGTCTGAAATGAGTTCCTGTGGTGCAATAAAGAACGACATTACTGCAGTGGTTAAGAAGTTCAAGATGCTCGAAAATTGGACATATAACGTAAAAAATACCCACAGACCACGTATTATCCGGGGAAACCAATAACCATTAGTATAAAAATGCTTCTGCAGACGCCCTCGGAAGTGTCAGCAGTATGAAGGTGAAAGTTACTGCCAACAACATTCGGGTCATACTGCTCACTTTCGAATCACGTCGGCTGTTTTGGACCCTTGGCTGCGAAAAACCTTGTCGTATCTTGTAGATAATGGCTATATTGCAAAGAATTATACCTATGAATGGTACGGCAACTGAAATTAAGGGTTCCAGTGCAACCATGTGAATCTGGCTGTAGTCATCTAATTCGTCTATCAAATTACATCCAGCATCGATGGAATAATAACCTATGGCCAAGTGAAGGCAAACAAAAAGAGCGCAGTTGATGACAAGGAAACTAATGTCCATGTGTTGCTGGGTGTGTTTCAAAATTGGTCACCCAAGAAACTGGGGCAAAATTTAACTTTGAAATAATCACAAAGATTTGTGCCATTGATTTTCCATAATATTTGATAATATAGACCGTTAACTATTAGTTTCTCTATCTGGGATGTACAGTGAACACTCATTTGAAGGAGGGTATCAAAAAATATTGAGCTTACCAGCGAAATCTATCGTTCCGTCCGACACCAAAACTACTTTCTGCTGTCAGACTTTAAAGGGCTTATAGATCAATTAGTTTGCAGTGCCGTAATTTAGAGCTCCATGATACCTAGATCTGACATGAATATTGTAGAGTTTCAAGAACAGCCTTTCACCAGTAGACAAACGAATGTGAACATTTTCTGGTGTCGGACGGAACACTTTTTGAAACACACCCTGCTAATGAAAAAATTCAGGGGCGACGCCCTCTTTGAAATTAGATAAACATTCTTTGAGTTTCTCACGGAACAACCTATTTGAAATACAATAAGCCAAGAAATTTAAAGCGGAATCACAAACGACGAGAACCAGACCAATTTTGCGGCCATAGTTGTAGAATGGACTGTCGGCTTCAAATCTGACACCAGCCAAGGCCATGATTCGATCGACGCATGGTAATGTCTCGCATATTGTGAACAACGTCACCAAAGCAATCGCCGTTACAGTGGCCTGTATTTGTTTGGTATCCTTTTGAACCACGTTTTCTGTCATTTCTAATTGCCGCTGCATGGCTTTTCTGACAGATACGACGAGGACGAAATTCATACCATAAATTAAAACCATAGGGAATAGGTTTAGACCTATCACATACGAGATTGAGTCAATTAAATGAAAGAAATGCACGACCACAGGTTGTAACTCGAAAGAGCCTGTACATGGGTTAATACCAGGTTTGAGCGGACCGTAAAAATACCTTGGTCCGTAGCAAAATATTGAAAAACAAACAATACCAAGCGTTGCCTTCTTAAAACCCGATGCATGGAAGCTCCTTCTTGCCCAGAGAGGGAAAACTATATTGCAGAAGCGTTCGAAGGTGATTAGAACAATCATCCAATTCCTGGCTTGGAGGGTCACAAAATACAGAGAAAAACAGAACGCCTGCAATGCGATTGTCTGCCCTGGCAAACAATTCTATCTTGTTTGTGAAATAAACGAACAAGTGGCGAAAGAAGAAATACACGAGGCAGATGGTCAAGAAAGCCAGATCAGATACGGCGAGTATGCGGAGCAGGAGAACAGAAATTCGTGACGATTTATGCATCACTCCAAGGACAACCAGATTGATGATGTTTAAGACGATCCCACATATTGTGATTGGTGTGATGGCAAATACGTACAAATAGAAAACGTCGGCGAAAACCTGCGAGTAAACGCACTTTCCACTTTCGATAGTGTCATGTGTGTTGCTTGTTGGGTCATTTTCGAATGGTGAGTTCTTCATACAACGAGAACAAATAACCACATCCCAGGACAAAACGCCGACAAACAGCCTCTGAATTTGCGATCCGTGTCTCAGTATCGTTAGCGTCCCAATGCAATAAAGAGTTACAGTAACTGAAACACTTTAAATAATTTGATCCCAGGCGCAATGTAATATTTTCGACGAAAAGAATATTTTATTACACCAAAGCGTCACGATTTTTTCGAACTGGTGTAGTGCTGTCTTTGCAAGGCATGTATATTAATGTTTAACTAGCAAGTACCCGTGGCGATCGGCGATTGTGAGTTTGGCCGAGGTTGGAATGCACGGCCCTGGTGGAATAGGTGCACCCAAGGGATGCAGTAGGGAGGATTTAGAAAGCAATCGAACGATACTGATAAAAAAAGTAAAATTGCGACCACAACCAAGTTCTCTTCGCAATTTAAACCACCCGTTGCATCAGGATATGGTATCCTCTATTACCATGCCGAATTTCGAGGCAAAACAAAGCTTCTAACTGTGACTTTATTGAGCCGCCTTCCAGCATTATTATATAGATATGACTTATCCGGCCACCACGGCCAACATGCCAAACACGCGAATTATTGAATATACACGAGCCAGGCCAAAATATGAAAAGCCTATTCAGGGTTACATGTTCAATGGAAATCGTCCTAGGCCTTGGCAAGCATCGTAATGGTCATCCCGAGGTGAGGGTCAATTTTAATTTTATCGAAATGAATAGGAGCAGTCAGCCGCGCATATTGCCAACAGATGGCAGGAAAGTCTTAGCGGACCAATGTACAGGAAAATCTACGTGATTGCTGCTCGATCAATAATGACTGGGTCCGCTAGATGCATTGAATTGGGCCGTCGTGACACCTAGTGGTCAACTCGCTAACAGCTCCTATTGACCAATATTAACAATAGCCATGGTAGGCAATCTTTTTCGATTTGTAAACGATGTGAAGTAAAAGCTACCTGTAGGCCTACTGTGGAATAAAACTGTAGTCTGCCGTTGAAAAGAAACTCACAAGTGATGTGTAACCCTGACTAGGCCTTTCATAACTTGGCCTGGATCGTGGACACCCCCCCCCCTGTTTTTATGTGCTGCAAGTCTTACAACACAGGACTTTCTATGTAATATGAAAGTCATGTTAATTACATCCAAGCGTAAGTAATTTTTTGCAATGGTCACATGATGCAAAATCGTTAAGCTAGTGATAGTGAAATTTTGAAAATATCAGGCGACTGTGACATTGCTGGTAGCTCTGGAAAATATTTCTAATCTAAAGCTGCCCATACACGATCAATATTATTGCACAATATGAGGATCACAATCGGGCAATACTATTGTCAATCTTTCTTCTAATTATCATGCTAGAAGCACACGACCACCGATTTGGACCCCATATTGTGCAATAATATTGCGCCGTGTATGGGCGGCTTAAGGTCTTGCGATACATATGCGAAAATTTTGGGATCCTGGAAATCAATGCTGCATACGTCGACGGCGGCGGGAAATATCGTACTATTCTTGCCTTTCTATGATGAATCTATCCCTTATCTGTCGATTTATGTAAAAAGCAACATGATAGTAAGTACAATACACTAATTAACGAAGGTTAATTACTACCCTATATTTTTTCACTAGATTTGACGCCATTTGCGTCATATTAGGACTGAGAGGCCAACTTTTGGACACATGGTGTATCAAAGTTGCCCCGATAGCTGCACAGAGGGATTTCTCAACATTCATCCTCTGTTAGCTTTAATTGGCTAATTAGTCGCCCAAAATGGTGCAAAAATGATTTTTTACAATATCTTTGCGGAAAATTATTTATTTTAAAAATCCCTCTGTACAGCCTTCCGTGCTGATGAAAGGTATCCGATGCAAAAAGAATTTTCGAAATATCTCGCAAGGTGTAGAAATGAGAGCAGTTTTAGTGAAGACACCCTCTGACAATACATGACATGAGTCGTATTCATATGTAAATAACCCACGTTGGGCTGCTCCTGGCCTCTTCTGATTATAAGCTATTGAAAAATTTATTGAAGCTCGGGGAACCTCTTCGCCCAATACGTTTTTGAATCCATGTAGGTTTTCTGAATGCAGTGAGGTAAGAAATGTCATTGAATAAATTCAGGAACAACCTATAATCCGGGAAACCGCAGACCTGACGACATGCGGGTTGTTATATTCATCGAACCGTACTAACCACAAAGTCGCCGAGTCGCTGACATTTGGGCGCGAAAGCATATGTATCGCAAGACCTTAAGACAAATCATAAAATGCGAGGTACACTGGCAACTTTTCGTTTTTTGTGGTGGGCAGAAAAGGTTCTACCACATCGAAGGATTTGTTGGCGAACCGAGCAGGAAATCGAAGCTGAAAAAAGACGTTACAGATGACACGCTGTGCAACATCTTTGCAAGCAAAATCTTACCAACAAATCTGGGCCTTTTTCGACTACACATTTCTGACATTTGCAGAAGAAAACGTGTGTTGAAATGACCATCCATTCATCGGTTGTCGAATAACAACATACTACCCTGGATAACTTTAGGCATTAAACATATTTTATTTGTCGATCGTTAGCGGAGTCATTTTACGCTTCATAATCGTTTGATTTGACAATCTCAAATATTTCAGCAACCACTGGACATATTTTGATGAAACAAACCACAAAATCCTCAGAAACTTCCAGTCTACCAAAACTGCAACAAAAATCGCAAAGAAGTTGCATGATAAAAATGTTGATTCTTAAGATCTTTTTCTGATGAGTATAACGCAATTACGATACATGTATTTCCAAATTTTCAAAACTTTTGATGCAGAAATACGGGAGAATCTAACTAACCTCGACGCGAGTCCAGGTCATAAGAATTTTGTAAGTTCAAATAATATCGTAATATAGTAGGGGGTAGCATAATGGTAGATGGAATAGCTTAGGTATAATACAAGCTCTTCCATTTACCATTATGCTACCCCTACTGTATTACGGTATTATTAGAATTTGGAAAATTTTCATGACATGGACTCACGTCGAGGTAAGTTGGATTCTCCCGTATGATTATTACTAACAGGATGTACTTTCATGTGAAACAAACCGTGTTAAAATTGGCCCAGAAGTATTTGAAATAGTCAAGTTTTCAGGTTTAGATAAATTTATGACCATGGCTCTGCATATGTGCATAATATTCAGATTGGCATATTCCACTGTGTAATCTTATCTTCCTGAAGCAGTAGCGGGCGTTCGTAGGGACGAAGGGAGCGAGCGCTGAATCGAGCCGCACACAGACGGTTAAGCCGTTTCAGTAGTAGGCCTAGCCTACCCACACCTCTATAGGAGAGTTGTGCACCCACTTTTCCAACGGGCAGTGCGCGACCTGCACACAAATTATGAAAAAGGAAAAAGGCTGTAGGCCTTAGCTGTAATGATACTACGCTACAATCTTCAACTGGCAATAACGGTGTGTAAGAAAATGCCGCTTAGAAAATTGTTTGCCTAGCCTTTCCGTGAGGTGCAATTAAAATACATCATGATTATGGAAACCATTTTCCTGACATTGAAATTTAAGAGTGGTAAGATGATTTTTGTTGAATCCCCAGACAGTTTTTACTGGGGACATTCTTTCGCTTTACAGACGTGGAGTTGCTCATAGAAACCAGGAGTTGCTCATGGAAACCAGGAGCAACTCTGTCTCCTTTCCAGACCCGTTCCAGGTGAGAACCAAAGCGCTGAATGTCTATTTCACAACTCCCTGTGATTGATTGACTTTTATCATTCTAGGTTCTTGCAGACGTTAATGAAACTGGAGGCGAAAATGTGGTAGCAGTACGAGAAGAGGGTGACTATTACGATGATTTATTGTTGGAGTATGTTTTCTTACTGCTCCCAATGATCGATGCTACTTAGGCCTACTTACTGATACCCGCAATGATTATAATGGGAATAATATTAAATTCATTAACAATTGCAGTGGTAAGTGTTAGTAAGATTGGTCAGGAGTCAACCAGAATATTACTCATATCTCTCGCCTTATCTGACACAGCTACGTTTTTTTGTGAACCCCTAAGTAGTTATACGAACTATGCCAAGATTTGACTAGGTCGCAGTCAGCCAGAAATAGACTGATTATAATATTCCACTCGGTGAATGACAGCTCCTACTCAGGAGATGCTGTGACCTTGTGTACTTTGAGGATAAGTGGCCATGTGGTGTTTTCGAATTTTTTAGGAGCATATTTCATTTCAGGCTCCATAGGCAAATAAGCATTGTGCTTTATGTAGAAGAAACAGTAGCACACACATAGCCACTGACAGTGTACTTTCATCCAGTCTACAGCTTTGACTTCTGAGTGTTTGAATGAATGAAATGTCCTGGGACATTGTGCTCACCTCTGTGATGTCTGTGGTATTAAAAGAAAACGGTAACATTCATGGTGAATGATGAAGGGCGATGAAGGGGTTTAGTCTGTCATGCTACGACGTCTGGCTAAAAAATTCCTGCGGGGGGGGGTAGGCCTATTTGTTTATATCATGTCATTATCATTACCGGCGTTGTAACCCTGTTGGATTTTTGCCGGAGGTATGGAGTCCACGACAGGCTACTGTCCACCTGTGTGGGGTCTTTTACTTGCCCTGGCACAGACACTCAGGTACAAGGGACCACGGCTTTTAGTCCCATCCGACGGACCCTGCATTAATGTTTCACAACTTTTTTGTACATGCCTTCGCCCGGAGTCGAACCCGCGCTGACCCATTGCACAGTTTGGTAGTCAGGCGCGCTAACCACTCGACCACCGGGCTTAGACGGGCTTATTTGAAGGAAGGGTGCAAAAGCGGGGTATAAAACTGTTACCCCAACAAAATGAATCTGTAGGCCTATTGCTGATCAGTGGACATCCCCTTACNTGTACTAGAAAATGGGCCTATATAGCTATTACGAGTGTGTTAATGATGCATTGTGCTGTTTCTGGTCATCGCCTCCTCAATCAAATCAAAGCAAAGTCTGGATATTGTGTTTATGCCGATTTTGTTGACATTCAGAGTCGGGATCGGCTATACATAGCGGACAATTTTCTTGACAGCATTGTTTCCTTCTGCCTCCCCTTCGTCTGCATTATCTTCTGTAACGTCTCCATCCTGTATAATGTCATCAGAAGTCGGAACAAACGGAGACAATTACAGAATTCAGGAGGATCGACAACAAAGAGCCTCAACAGCATGACCATCATGTTGTTGATGGCGAGTGTGGCGTTCTTACTGCTTGTTTCTCCAGTTGCTATTTGTAAAACTGCTGTCACTGTGTCTCAATCATGGATAGGGAACGATGATTTATCTGATTTCATATTGAGCATCTTTGCAATCTTCATGCTGCCGCTGGCAGAGTCTCTCAATGCTGTGAATCACAGCAGTAATTTCATCCTTTACTGTATTTGCGGCAGACAGTTCAGACAGGCGTTTTTCAATATGCTAAGATGTAAACCGACCAGAAAGTAACCAAAAATGACCTGTACTGATAAATGAATAAACACTTCACTATATGAATTTCATAGCGTTTAGTTGAAGTGCATGGTCTTCGTCGGCGCTGTCTGACCAGGCAGATGTTTAATGCGAAGGCCGTCGTGGCTTAACCCCACCCCCACCCCCACCAGGGTAACCTCACATTCCGTTTTTCAGATATTTCAGACATTCTTTGGCCTTTTTATTGCATTCGTTTCGAGAAGGTTAAACAATATCTTACATTTAGATTGAATACAACGGTACCCGCAGACGCTGCTCATTTCGACAGTTATCACTTCCACCCACTCACTTTCATAACACGCAGACCATTCCGTTATTGGCGAATGTGCACGTGACATGTAAGTGACCTCTGATTGGCCTGTTTGGGTAGAGTGACACCTTGCATTCATTAATATGTGACCTTCCACACCAAAACCAGGCGCAGTCGCTCAGAAGGTGAGCCTCAACGAACTAAGATGATACCAGGAGAGAATGGAGGAAACATATCGTTTCAGGTTTCATACATGTAGTAGACAGACAGTATTGAAATGGACAAACATTTTTGTCTCAATCTGCCAAGCTAAGAGCGATATGCGCCTGGTTTTCCTGTGGAAGGTTACATATTCTAATTTTTAAATATATGACTGCATGGCAGCCAAGTTTATCATGCATCGTTGGTAAATAACCTAGAATCGGTTCTAAAGCGGTTTTTCCACGGTACAATATTATTGCACAATATGGGGCCAAAAATGGGTGTCATGTGCTTCTGGTATTATGGATGGGAGAAAGATTGGCAATAATATTGCCCATTTTGATCCTCATATTGTGCAATAATATTGTACGTGGATAGGCCGCTTAAGACATCGAAACGCTCCATACAAAATTCACGCCCCGTTCATTACTCTGCAGTAAGTCTAGTTTTCGCGCCATCAATAGCTGTGGTTACACTACATAGAAATCACCGGGCTTTTTGAGCCCGTGTCAAGCCCGGGCCTGAAAAAAACCCGCCTGAGACCCGGCGAGCGTCTACACTACTAAAATCTAGCTGAACTTAATTGCTACGCCCGGCGATAGGGTCGCTGCTGCAGGGTACTCTTCACGAAGAGGAGGCGCTAAATTGGAGTGCTGGCTTTTTACCGCACATGCCCACAAGACACGCCGCCTGTCGCGGTGTTGAAGAACTAGACAAAGCCCGGGTCTGTTGCGTCTACACTGCTTAAAAAACCCGCAGGAGACGCGGGTCTAAATTAAGCCCTCCAAAAACCCTTCGAAATCGGAGGGTTCAAAAAGCCCGGACTTTTCATCCCCGGGTCTATTAGACCCGCGCTTTTAACAGGTGTAAACAGAAAAAGCCCGGGTGAGACGCGGGTTTTTATGTAGTGTAAGGGCTGATTCATACTCGCTTGCGGACCGTCAAGCGCATGAAACTGATCGCAGGTTTCCACGACGTGAATGTGCACACGCAGTGAAATTGATCATAGTCGGCGCAAAATCCGGACGGAGTATGAATCAGCCTTAAACAGGGCTAATGACCGACCAATCGCTCACTGTTGCACGCATGGCCACTTTCTAGCGGTCAATGTGAATTGGTCGATAATCACTCGGGCGAATCTTCTGTGTGCAAACTGCCGTGGTATACAGGGTGTTCAGAAAAGAATGAAAACAGCGCAGGATCAAACAACGGTAGGCCCTACTTGTGATCGTATAGAACCATCTGTGATGATGTTGCCGGATGTGGGGGGGGGGCGGAATCTATCCTTTCATGACTGATAAGTATAAAGTTCACGGTAAAGGTAAAGCCGTTTGGGTCAAAGTGTACTTTTCCAGCACGAAACCGACTGTGGGCAAGTCAAGGGCCCAGGATAGGGTCCTTGTGTTGTGTTTCAATGGAAATTCTTTTTTAATTGTCCTTATGCAATTGCACGCAATTTGTTCTTCAGAAATCTATGCGTTGTCCACTGAGGCATTTGCTATCGCCATTCCCCTCAACTACGTCCCGGTCAACTGGTTCAGTGTCTTACAGGACACCCTGTATACCTCTTATCCATGAAAACCAAGTCGGCATGCTTTTGAATACCCCACGAAATCAATCTGTCCTTCGTCAAATCTCATTGTAATAGCACCTTTATGACACTATTCACAGGCCTGTCGCAATGCCAGTTATGACTAACATGTGACTTCAACGTGGTGGAGTAGGCGTCAGTAATCGAAAATTATGCAGTGATGTCTTAGAACCGATTTTAGGTTATGTCCTTTCTAGTCAGGATTATGAGGACATTACTGCGATTCACCCCAAAATATACTTACTTCAACTGCCACTTGATATCACGCTGCAGCGCGACCACGATTCCCGAGCAGTTGTGCGGTTGCGCCACATTCGATCCACTTCCTCTTCACCACGGAAGTCACGGTAAAGCGTTAATTACGGTACAGCGTGACGACCCAGTCTGTTTATAGCCTGTGCCCCTTCTTATTAAAAGACCAAGGGCCGTATTCAAAAAGGGTGATGATCGCGCGATTACGACTTACACATGTTACACGCGTGTAACTTCACTAAATGCACACACTTCCGCCATGCATTTGACGAAGTTACACGCGTCTAAGTCTTAAACACCATTTTTGAATACGGCCCTATATGGTTGCTTGTGGTGTTCAGTGTACCGGGAGTCCCAAAGTTGGAAACTAAATCATTCAATGTCCGCCTGAACCTCGACCCCGTCAGACAATAGATGTAGAAATTCACAAAATTGTTGAGAGTGCTGACATAATGGGTGAGAAATAAAATATAAATTATAATTGATCCATGCTGGTAAAAACCATCGAAGAATATTGCAAAAGTAATGTTTGTGATTACGGTGGGAGTCTCAAGCACTATAAAAACAACAACGACGATTAAAACCCTGACTGTTGTCGCTTTCATATTTTCGTCTGCCTTTCCTCCAACTGTCGTCTGCCTCATTGTTGATGAATGCTTCAAGGCAGCCAGCAGACGATAGGTAAAGAAAACTAGAAAAAATGTGGGGATAACAAATATTATCATGTAATAAAGAACAGTGCCAATGAACATTAAATAGATATTATCTTGAAACGGATATCGGTAGGTATCATCCCACTTGACTAAATATGAATTTGTGCAATGGTCATAAAACCAAAAAGGCTTCCCAATATGTACCATAGATACCCATATCATTCGCGACAAAAATGCGATTACACCATCGGCTAAAACGGTTTTATGAGCATTCTTGATTGTACAAATCATAGCAGCTTTTAGAGGTTTGCACACCGCAATGAACCGCTCGGCAGCCACCGTAACCAGGGCCGTATTTAAAGGGGGGGGGGGGCGAGGGGGGCAGTTGCCNGCTTCTGCCCCCCTGGACCAAAAAGTTAAATACGGCCCTGGTAACGGTGACATATGTGGAGAAAGTCTTCACTATCATGGTAGCCACCCACATGTAACCAAAAGTCATTTGAACAAAATACCGATACCAATATAGCGCCTTTACGTAAGAAGATAGCTCAAGTAGAGTTTCACAAAAAAATTTAAGGAGGAGATAAAGGCTATCGCAAATTGCGAGGTAACGAAGCAGGACTGATGTCGAACTAAACGGTCTCTCTCTTCCTAAGACGACGAAGGAAAGTACGTTACCAACAAGGCCCAATAGTATGACAGGACACAAAAGGGGGCCTTTGAGGACGAAATTAAAAATGCCAAGTGCACCTACGTCATGTAATGTGCGAAATGAATATGAGAGGCATATCATCGGCTCTGTGCTGTCGGTAAAGATATATTGACCATCTCCTGTCGTGACGTCATCAATAGATGTGGGTGTGCTGGTGTTCTTCATCTTTCCCAAGGAAATCAGACGAGGCTTTTGCGACATACCGTATCGAGTTGACTCTCTTCCAGACCCAATATTCTTCTTCACTTGCCTCTGACTATTGAACGCTCTCAAGTGTTCCTACACAACTGATTTTGTTTCCTGCAGATCCCATATCTGGAGCGTTTGAATTATCAAAATTTGTGCTATGGCGTGCATCTCGATGACAAATTATATGCGTATTGATTTAAACCCTATAGTACGTTTGAGTCATCTGGAGCTCGATGGGCGGACCTTCGGTTGTCAGGCAGACCTTGGTATTGTTGGTGAAGTCTGGCTATTGACATGCGTTTTATTGACAGGACACTTCCAGCCAATCCCACGCCTGTGCCTGTGTTTAATTTCAAATCAAGGTCTAGTTGTATGTTCAATTTCAAACCAAGGTTCAGCTGGTTAGAAAACAATGTGCGTTGAACCGTTTAGAGTAAACCCTAAGTTCATTGTGGTCTAGTTACTAAGGGTTTGATTGACATACGCCCATCGAGCTCCAGATGATGACTTAAACGTAGGTGCACCAGTCATACTTAGGCCTACTTTCCATTGGCGCGTTTCCGTGCGCGGAAACCCTCGAAATCATTGTTTGTTTCCACTTCGTTGGTCACGGCGCGTAAAAAATGGTTTCGAGCGTTTCCAGTAGGTTTCTTTCATTAAAGACGCGCGCGAATACGCCGCGCGGCAAGACCAACCCTCGTCCACCACCTTATTGAATAGAACAACCATGATTGGCTCTCGCTGACCTAACAATGTCAACGATTCGCCCCGCCTCCTCTACAGTGACCATGAATGACCAGCGCCAGAAGAGCTGTGCGAGCGAATGGTAAACAAAGTCATGCACTGTACATTAACTCACGCTGGCACTATAGAGTCTACCACATGTATACTGTGTATTAAGCGACCACAGTCGATTATTATTGAATCACCTTTTGAGTTGGAATAAGGTGGGCTTCGTGTGGGCTGTTAAACAATTAAAAGAACAATAAATGCGAGGCGCGCGGGCCGCGCGCGCTGCTCGTTAATTATGGCAAACAATAGAAGGGCGGCTCAACGCGCGGCGCGTTTGGGATATGAAACTACAGTGTCCGGTTAGAGTAGGGGAGGTCTTTTTACATTTAATCCGCACTATCATTCATGCATGTTTTGATTTAGCCCATGATATGACTTCTTTGCCAAGGCTTGTGACATCGCTCCCCGTTTTCATCATGCACACCTTTGTGTTGACCACTAAAAAACAAGTGTTCTGATTGGTGCACGGCGACTCGAGGTGCGAGGGAAACACAAATCACGGCGAACTTCTCAATGATTTGCACGGACGAAGTATGAGGTAATGTCTGACTTTAGTACAGACACTCATGTAGACCAAGATGGGGGACTGATCGCCAGTCTCATTGTTTACTCTTCCAAAGAAAACAGATTCTAACACACCGGTCGCATGGGGGCGTTGAAGTCCAGCAGGAACGATCGAGCTGGTCATTCATTGCCATTGTCATCGTAGGCGGGGCGAGTATGGTATTGTTAGGTCAGCGAGAGCCAATCATGGTTGTCCTATTCAATAAAGTGGTCGAGGAGGGTTGGGCTTACCGCGTTGTGTCAGCGCGCGCGTCTTTTATGAAAGAAACCTAATGGAAAGCAGGCCTTAAGGGCGACTTTGTGCTCAAGCTAACCTCAAAGTCGTTTCCAATCTCAAATTGTAATGGGAAATCATATTACTTCGTTGAGGTCAACCTCACTTAACTTTGAGCATAGCTGGTGCAACCGGGCCTAAACGTCTTTTGAGAAGTTGCATAGTGATAGGTTTAAGTGATTTCTGAGCGAGCAGGTTGTACTTTCAATACATATCAAGCTGCACGTTATAATTCGATCCTCTTGCGAATAAAACCCCTCGCATAATCCTCTACGCGCGTCGTGGATGTATATAGGGAGCTGCCCGAATTTTGGTGAAAAGTACCGCCTTTGAAAATTGGCTTTGAAAGCTCCTATCAAGTGGTGACTAATCACTTTTGTTTAGCGGTTTTTTGTTTGAGGGTAAGAATTAAACTTTCAAAACAAATTCAGGAATTCAATTGCTATGCACATCAGGGGCCTGTTTTATAATGTGACTTTAAGCTAATGGTACCATTAACTCAATGCATTTTCCATTTCGTTAAAGGTACCATTAGCTTAAAGTCACTTTATGAAACAGGTCCCAGGGTGCTGAGATGATTTCACTCTGTAAAACGGTGTTTTTGACAAAATTCGTGCAGCTCCCTACATCCCGATGCACTGGTTTCAGAACATCATCCACAGCAAGCATTGCCCCACTTAATGTCCCCGTCACCTGATGAAGTTTCATTGAAGTCGACCCATACGCATAGAAATAATTTTACAAAAAGTTTATTTGAAAATGTATGGAAATTCTCAGAATATTCCAACTTAATGAGTTAATATGGGAACATAGATACCAGGAAATAAAGGTATGACTACGTTCAGCTCATGAACTAAGGGTTCTCTAAAGCCCTGCTTACACTACATAGAAATCCCCGGGCATTTTGAGACTCGTGCCAAGCCCGGCTCTGAGAAATCCTGCTTGAGACCCGGTGCGCTTCAACACAAATAAAATCTTGTGACGGAGACCTAAATTAAACCCTCCAAAAACCGTTCGAGCTCAGACGGGCTTATTAAGACTGCCACCATCTCACAGGTGGCGGTCTTCATTGGTTTTACTGGACCAGATTTTCTCTGAATGTCTCTGGCAACATTTGGTTTCCGAGCGATAACTTAAGAATTAAGCGATATATCAGCTTAAGACTTACAGGATATGTAGGTGAATCCAAAATACAGCTCAAGTTCGTTAACTGGCTCAATTCGTAATCATTTGATAGGTATTTTGCGACTTTATCGCCAAAAAACAGCCCGCCGGTGTGGGAATCCCCGACAGCCCAAAATAGAATCCAGCGCAGGTCACGTATTTGTTCGAATCCCCTGCTACGTCACCGTTCCATTTACCCAAGTTAGCTTGGTTCAATGAGCCACCGCTAGGATTTATGCAACCGCGATATGTGTTTTAACAGCGAAAGACCGGGTACCAGGTTATACCCGAGTATGAACGCGTTCCACCTGTCTTTGCCGCTTCACTCCTGCGGCGCTACTGTCCATTCAACCAACAGTGCTTTCCCGTCTCCCATAGCTCCTCTACGCTGTCAAAATCATCAAAATAGAGACATCTGTGAAGGTAAATTTTGTTTATTACCGTTAAATTCGGAAGTTAACTTCTTTGGCGTCAATGTCAACCATAGGAAGTGATGTTTATTTGTATATTTTCTGTTGGGTGACATAATATGTTTTGATTATGGGTCATGGGATGCACACCACAGCTGCTGTCACAGAATCAGACAGGCATGCTACATTTCACAGCCCGCCCCCGGCATGCGTTAATCGCCTTAATCGTATCATATTCATGTATTGCACATTCGTTGGCGATGGTCAACATACTCTGCATCATTATTGATCGTGTAGACGGCCTGACACTGTGATCAAAGTGAAGAGTGTCCAAGAAGAGTGTCTGTACTGTAGCATGTGTAGTGTCTACTTGGCTGTGTGTGTACATAATAATGTAGCCTACTACGTGCAGTGCACTGCTTTGCATATGCTTCTGTCAGTCATTCGTTGTACCGGTAGGCCTAGGCCTGCTGTACTGCTGACTCTTTTTCCTGTGTCAAACCAAGTCACTGGCTCAGAATTACCGATAGGGCCTACATACATGTAGATAGGCCTACTGCCAAGACATGCGCGACTTCTCCAGCATTACCATGCTATAGTCAAGACCATCTTCCTTTTCTCTTTTCAGCATGAAGATGAAAATAGCCAAAGTTTTCAAAAGATGCACCCCAAAAGATCCATCTTGCAACCTACTGCCATAGGACTTGATGTTGTTGGCTACAAGAGATGTCTGCAGTCGACAACAGTCATGATGGAGCAGCGAGGGTTAGGGCCTATGTCACAACATGAACATTAGTTAGATGATCTGTATTTTGTACAATTTGATACTGACAAAAATAAAACATGCCATTTTTTCTTTCAATTCAATGCGCATCTTCTGTTGATCTTTCTGTACGCCTATGTTAAATGTAGGCCTATGTTAAAAGTTTATGATGACCTCTTGATCCCCTCTTTTGAACCTCACCCATTAACCATCTATGTTCGCATCTATGTTCGCAAAATTTGACAATGTTCGCAGCATAGTTATCAGCGAACTCTGTCCAATATCCGAGGGCGGTCTTCAAATTGTCAATTTCTAGTTAGCACAAGATTTTTCATACCCGGGTCTATTAGACCCGGGCTTTTAAAAGGTGTAGACAGAAAAAGCCCGGGTGCGTCGCGGGCTTTTATGTAGTGTAACCAGGGCTTATATCTACCGTGACAATTCAAGGACTAAAGAAACTCGTGTCGTGTAGTTTGACTAATGCTGTTAACAGGCCCGTAGCAGCCCTCTGGGGGGGCCCTGGCAGGGCCGGACCCAGGATTGACAGAAAGGGGGCGTAGCTCGACGGTGCGGTGAGCATGGAAAAGGAAGTTGGATGCCAAAACGGGGGGTCTGGGGGTCCTCCCCCAGAAATATTTGACAATTTAAGTGCTTTAGATGCATTTTCCTGGGATCTGAGAGCAAAAATATGGACATATAAAATGGACATTTGGGCCAAGGTATTTTTTGGCAAAAAAAGTGTGTGTGGGGGGGGGGCGGTACCCCCCGGCCCCCCCCGGCTCCTACGGGCCTGGTTAAGAACAATGTCGAGTAAGATTGTCAGGCTGTCGTTGGACGGCCATTCTGAGAATCTCAGGTCATTTACGGTCGTACCCTCCCTCAATGCTCTGAGGATATCCACCCCGTTTCGGTGGGGAAGGGGGACATTCCCTCGTTTGTACTCGCCAATCGGTAATTCACAAGTAAACGATGCAAAGCAGTGGGGGATGTCGCAGCGCCAACCTGTCGGGATAAACAACAAATTGCCCTCCTCATACAGTGCCGTGGTGATAATCCCAACTTCTGTAAAAACCGCGCCGCTGGCGGCACAAACCACGGCGGAAGGCCAACATGTCGTTCGATGTCCCTGATTTACTTCGTTCAGTGGCTCTGGTAATCTAAAATCATCCGAGACTGATCAGTTTCATGTCAACCCATTTCAACCTTAGCAGATAGGAATTCATGCATAGGCGAATTGAAATGTATTAAAGAGATTTCGGCCCAGTCTACGACGGACTTGATGAATACTACCCTTCCTGGTACTCTCATATCCATATTCATATTTCCTGGTACCTCTCAATGTATGTGTATAGTGCACAAAAGGTTGGAGGGGTTTTATTTCAAAGACTACCAAGAAGATGATTACCTTTGGCGTTTTACCTTCACTCGTTATCCTGTAACAGACGTGTTGCTCCAACAAGTGCTACAGATGTAGCAAAAAAGGTTGTCCACAAATATTCTCTTACTCACATTAAGAGGTCAGTCCGAGATAGGGCTGGCCCATTGGCAATCAACGTAGTTTATTCCTTGAAGGTATAGGATCAATCACCTTCGCTAGGCATTATGGGTAAACCCGGATAATGCCTTAGCCTTCAACTGCTGTGATGCGCCTGCACAAAAGTGCAATGAATAAATTTAGGCCTTTTTCTGCCAAAATTTAGGCCTTTTTGGAAACAATAATAAAATATCTACCAATAAAGCTTTCAAAAACGGCCAAAAAAGGGTATTTTGAGGTTGCAGTTGTCAAAACGTACGGAACTACATCGGAAGGATAAAACCAAATTACTCAACAGGTTCTTGGTTAGCTCAACCAATCAGGACACTGCATGAGTGGTCACGAGGGGTCAAGTGACAGAATGTAAACAAGACCATGTGCTTATCAGCTGTCACGTGCTTCTGTTGACCAATCAGATAATTAGGTCGACGAAAAAACTTTTCGTGTACGTGCCCATGAAATTCTTCAATTCCACTTGGCATGTTTTGGAACTACGATCCTCCGCCGAGAAAGTAGGGACCTGATGGCAGTGTCACTAGGTCGAAGACTGGAGGTGGCGCTGTGTGCAGTTTGGTATAGGATTTCTCTACAGTAAACCTTTTTGCTGACTTGGTTGGGTCCAGATCGGTGTGCCCCAACCTGAGAGGCGCTACCTCAGACTGACCTTTTAACATGGAAAAGAGATAAGAGCAAAGACTACAATAAAAACAGAAGTGCACCTTGAAGGATGACGTCGGCTGTGCGCTGTCTGTATAAATGATGCGATGACCAAATGCCATCGAAACTTCACGAGGTGTTCCTCAGGTTTGCCAGGTTAGTGAAACGTGTCTCCGACGATCTCTTGTCTCAAGTTCATTACTAAAGGCCTAATGTCCTCTTCTTCGCTTATCACTCACACAAGAATCCTCTCCATAGCTCCGAACGCTTTTACAGGCTGTTTCTCAGTCGGTCAAATCGTCCAAAAAATGACGAACAGTTAATCTGCTGCTTCTCACTGATGAGGCATTCCACATTTTCATTTTGCAAAACACATCGATTACTGAAAAAAATTATCCTAAGGCAATGTCTCCTTCGTGTTAATCCGCCGGTTTGCCATGATACTGTTAGAAATTATTGTAATAATTTTACAGAAATTGCCTGCAGCAGAGTCCCCAGAACTCTCTGTAAATTTACATGTGGTATGATTTATGTTTTTCTGTATTGGTTGGACTCAATTGGACTTTCCGTAATGATGCTTTCTGAGAGCAGAATGCAAATATAATTGGGTCACTCCATTCAAGTTTCTGTTAACATTTCTTTAAGTCTGTAATTTTTCAGATACTGTCCCTGAGACTCTGCTGCAGGAATTTTCTGTAAAATGCTCTGTTATTTAGTGAATACTGTTAGCAATGAGATTTTCTGCAATGAACATTGGCCTTTGTTTCTCGTGGCAGTGCAGGGTCCAGAACAGATGAATCCTCACAAATAAATGAGTGAAATCTGTCGCGATTTCCAAATCCGGTGTCCATGTAAAGCAAGAAACAATGTCCTGCCACACCGCGCGATGAAGTTCTTGTGTCGTTCGCTCAGCGCAGTCGAATAGAGCAAATTATTGCCAGTACCTGTAACTCATGATAGCAGCATCAGTAGCATTTCAAGAATTTTTATCCTTTGTTAAATGAAACATTGTTGCTTAATCGATAGAATGAACATGATGACGAAACTTCAAATGATACCGTTATAGTGTTGTGTTTTAGCCGGGCAAAATGATTTCGGTTACT
Organism: Notospermus geniculatus; assembly: GCA_002633025.1. Taxonomy (NCBI): domain Eukaryota; kingdom Metazoa; phylum Nemertea; class Pilidiophora; order Heteronemertea; family Lineidae; genus Notospermus; species Notospermus geniculatus. Next base: position 58,080 of record NMRB01003187.1, read on the forward strand.
TCAAGACATACAACAATACCAAATGTTTGAGTTCCATGTTTGATGGTTGAGATATCAAAGACTTATTCCATTGCAACATATGTGAATAGAAAAAAAAATTCCTAGGGAAATGAGGTGGAAAATTAGCATGACTCCTTCACCAAACGTTCTTCGATGACCCTTCACTCTAAAATTACTTTTCCCGGGTTTCAAGTCACCTGGGATGAGGTTGACCGTTATCCCATGTCGGCAAAATAGACGATTTCGAGGAAAATGGCCGCCCTATTGTTGGGCCTATATGGCGTTTGTTTTGGCTTTTTTGCAAACACGTGTACTTTTGGCGAAGTTCCATCTCCAAAATTAGCCACAATTTTCACACCAATTGTCTGGTAACATGCACTGCTGTGTTCATAGAAGTGACATGTGCATTTAGATCCAGAAACCGAAGTTTTATTTTAGAGAAATTAGGCGTGCAATTTTTGTGGCACGAACCATGTCAAGATGGGAAGGTGATGCCTACGACATGGCACGGACCCCCGAAGTGCCAATGATTAAAGTCTTCGGGAACAAGCGTGAGGAGTGTGTGAAGGGTGCGGGAGGTGCAAGCCATGTCGTGGAGAGAATTTTGAAGTGTTCAAAAATTCGGCACGCATCAATGTTCGTGCCATGTGCGTGTCACTTGCGTGAACCATGTGTGAACACTGCGTGAACACTGCCGAAAGTGCGTGTCAATGCGTGTACAGTGCGCAAATAGGGCGCACACCGTCCTCTTACTCGTGGTGCCTTTTCTCCTGCTCTTCAAGAAGTAATAGTCCTGCTGCTGCCAGATAGACACCTTCTATGTCCGCAATAACAGTGTTTCTGGCATTCACCATGTTGTATCGTCCACAGCTAGTCGCGGAATGAAGCTAGGTGTGAAACCTATACGCAATATACATGTAGCGTGCCGCCAAGCAGGACAAAAAGTGACCAAAAATTGCCACGACGACTTCACGTAGGCCTATGCGCGAAGTCGTCGGGGCAATGCGTAGCAATGCGGGAAGACCGGGAACTACATGTATGCGCGTCGTGGGTGAAACTGCGGTGCATTGCGGTACTGTGGACGTGAACAATGCTCGAACAACATGCGTATCTCGCGAACCTATGCGTAAACAAGTGGTACCATTGCGTGTCAATAGGTATCTTGTAGCTAACCGACGGAACGGACGTAACGGACGAAACGGTGACTTATAATAAATTACCCGCCCCTTTTCCATACGATTGGCTGTCCAGGCGATCGCTCCTGTAATGACCAACAAAGTGGGCGAAACCATTCGTTTGAGACCTCATTATTACATAGGGAAGGCAAATAGTCTTATCGACAGGCATCAACCGTCATGCTTTGCGCGACCCCGTGTGACAAATTAAGAAATGATGTTTGTTTTGGATCGGCATACATGTAGCTTGGCAAAAATCGATACTCATGAAACAAAAGTTGCAATATTAAAGAAAGTTTCAAAATTTTACTCATTTAATTCCCTCCGCACAAAATCTCTTATTCTGCGACGAAGTGCTTCATCAGTGTGGCCATCGTAAGTATCTCGCAATATCTGGGCAGGCAAGTCTCCTCGGACATGCGCAAGGATGCGATCATGGTAATTATTCCAGTGAATGTGCCAGGCATTTCTGATGGCGTCTTTTTCTGGCTGTGTCATTGGCCGTATTACTCTTCTCTCAGCCGTTTTGATGATGCAGCAAACACATACAATATACATACGCTGACAATGGTCGCAAAACATGTGACGTAATCTCCCTGGCACCCCTATCGAGCTGATTGAGTAGCGCCATCCATGAATTAGATCTTGGCCAATAGACTGACAGACCTTATTACATTATGCCGAATGCGTGGTGACGAAAATCATTCTCCAAGCGTGGGGTAGATTGGCGGTAGGGGCATTCATAGTGTTAGACTGTAGTATGGAGACATTTCGTTGGAGAATATCGTACTATACGTCGCCGCATAAGTAATTTTCGTCCGTTACGTCGCTTAGCTGCAAGATACCTAATAGATCTCTCTCATATCTCAACGTACGTAGCATTACGTCTACGTTTCGGAACTGTAAGCTTGGCGCTAATTGGTTTACAGGCACGTGACTGACGGCGCGAAAGCATGGGTCTTTTGTTCAGTTAGGTCCTCCCGCTGATTGGTGGTGGCAGAGCGGTCAAGCGCGAGGCTCGTGTATTGTGAATAAAAAGAAGGCGGAGACATGATGGTGTCACAATAACGATCATTACAGGGGCCTACGCAGTGACCGGTTCCCGTCCTCTCATTCTTATTTAACGTTACGCAATATCTCAGTGCGCAGGAGTGTAAAAACTTTTAGGTGCGGATGAATTTGTCCATATTCACGAAGACATGGCTGATGAAAGACACACTGAGGGGCCCGAGTTCGAGTTGAGAGGTTGCTGTGGCTGAAATCCGTCTCCTTTGGGAGGGTTATCGCCACAATTTCTCCAGTGAATCTCCAAAAAATCAATCTCATGCCAAGAAGGGGTTGCAAAAAGTTCTTCCCTCATATTGGGCGTTATCTTGCCTGATCAGAATTTCCTCTATCAGTGGGATTGTTAGAGGGGGAGGAAGTGGTAGAACAGATCCTAGTATAGGGGCAGAAGTGGCGGGATGGCGGAGGTATGGGTGGAGGAATAAAGCGCAGTCGAATTCGGTCCATCTCTCACCGCCAGGCTCTCGCCGTCAACTACAAGAAATAAAGGCAAAATTACACCTTGATCAGTTACCAAGAATGGGCATCCTAGCTACGAAAGAGGGCAGCACACCGAAACTCGGTCCTATACAATGGACGGCTTTTGTGGGGGAAATTGATCAGGACCGAGTTGCCAGTTTCATTTCAATAGATTTAACCACTGGTGACACCTATTGAGCCAGTGAGCTAGGGTCCTCATTAGCCTACTTGGGGCCGATTTAATAGACGTTGGCTAAGCTACCCATTTGTTAAACCAAAAATAGATAGGCATGCGAAAAGTGTGCAACAAATTCTTCATCAAAAAGCCCTGTTTGGATGGATAGTAAGCGCTAAAAAGAGCTTAGAAAACGGGGCTTTTTGGTGAAAAATTTTGTTGTACATTTTTGGCATGCCTATCTATTTTTGGTGGAACCAATGGTTAGCTTAGCCAGCGTGTATTAAGTCGGCCCTTGATGATTCAATAAAATGTTCAAGCACAGCCAAGGTCTGCAGAGATCAAAAGGGCTGTTGTGGTTGCACAATGTGAAAGAATACAATAACTATTGCTTGAATGTGCCTAGCCGCGACCAGGGAGTGCAGTTTGATCGCACTCGCTCCTCATGAATAACTGACCCACCTACCATTGAAGAACGGCTCATAATTCAATTCTGTGCAGTGGTCACATGTCGGCGCTTGACCATTCACTGGCCGTGTACTATCGGGCATTGTCATAACGTCTACGTTCCTCCTTAGGTCTACGTACGTTGAGATATGAGAGAGATCTGTTGCGGCCCATTTTTGGCCGCAAACTGCATTGACAGTGCGTAACTTAAGCCTGTACAGTGCTCGAACAGGGCGCATACACGGCTTCACGCTCCGCTGAGTACCGCCGAAATGGCGAGCCTTGCCACGACCAATTGCGGGGACAAAAATCGTGCAAGTATCAGGGTGGCTTTATAACCTGTGCCTTGTCTTATTGAAAGGTCAAATGGTTGCTTCTGGTGTTCAGTGTAGTAACAAGGGGGAAACAAAATTCTTTAATGTCCGCCTGAACCTCGACCCCGTCAGACAATAGATGTAGAAATTCGCAAAATTGTTGAGAGTGCTGACAAAATTGATGAGACATAAAATATAAATTATAATTGATCCATGCTGGTGAAGATCATCGAAGAATATTACCGAAGTAATGTTTACGATTGCGGTGGGAGTCTCAAGCACTATAAAAACAATAACGACGGCTAAAACCCTGACTGTTGTCGCTTTCATATTTTCGTCTGCCTTTCCTCCAACTGTCGTCTGCCTCATTGTTGATGAATACTTCAAGGCAGCCAGCAGACGATAGGTGAAGAAAACTAGAAAAATTATGGGGATAAATAATGTCATCAGGTAATAAAGAACAGTACCAATGAACATTAAATAGATATTATCTTGAAACGGATATAGGTAGGTATTATGCCACAATGCTAAATATGAATTTGTGCAATGGTCATAAAACCAAAAAGGCTTCCCAATCTGTACCATAGTAACCCATATCATTCGCGACAAAAATGCGATTACACCATCGGCTAAAAACGTTTTATGAGCATTCTTGATTGTACAAATCATAGCAGCTTTTAGAGGTTTGCACACCGCAATGAACCGCTCCGCAGCCACTGTAACGGTGACATATGTGGAGAACGTCTTCACTATCATGGCAGCCACCCACATGTAACCATAAGTCATTTCAACAAAATACCGATACCAATACAGCGCCTTTACGTAAAAAGATAGCTCAAATAGATTTTCACAAAAGAATTTAAGGAGAAGATAAAGGCTATCGCAGATTGAGAGGTAACGAAGCAGGACTGATGTCGAACCAAACGGTCTCTCTCTTCCTAAGACGACGAAGGAAAGTACGTTACCAACAAGGCCCAATAGTATGACAGGAAACAAAAGGGGGCCTCTGAAGACGAAAGTAAAAATGCTAAGTCCGTGTTCGTCATGTAATGTGCGAAATGAATATGAGAGGCATATCATCGGCTCTGTGCTGTGTGTGAAGATATATTGGCCATTTCCTGTCGTGACGTCATCGATAGATATGGGCATTCTGGTGTTCTTCATCTTTCCCAAGGAAACCAGACGAGGTTTGGCGAGATAAGGTACCGAGTTCACTGTTCTAGACCCAATATTCTTCTTGACTTGCCTCTGACTAGGGCGCTCTCCAGTATTCCAACACAACTGATTTTGTTTCCTGCAGATCCCATATCTGGAGCGTTTGAATTATCAAAATGTGTGCTCTGGCGTGCATCTCGATGACAAATTATATGCGTATTGATTTAAACACTAAGGCCCATATTTTGAAAGCTGTTTTAATGCTAAAAGGCATTTTAGCGTTAAAACAGCTTTGAAAATATGGGCCTAAACGTCTTTTGAGAAGTTGTATAGTGATAAGTTTTCGTGGTGTCGGCGAACTTCCACACGTATCATTTCTGAGCGAGCAGGTTGTACTTTCAATACCTATATCACGCTGCACGTTATAATTCGATCCTCTTGCGAATAAAACCCCTCGCATAATCCTCTACGCGCGTCGTGGATGTATATAGGGAGCTGCCCGAATTTTGGTGAAAAGTACCGCCTTTGAAAATTGACTTGGAAATCTCCTATCAAGTGGTGATTAATCACTTTTGTTTAGCGTTTTTTTTTTGTTTGAGGGTAAAAATTAAACTTTCAAAACAAATTCAGGAATTCAATTGCTATGCACATAAGGAGCCTGTTTTATAATGTGACTTTAAGCTAATGGTACCATTAACTCAATGCATTTTCCATTAAGTTAAAGGTACCATTAGTTTAAGTCACTTTATGAAACAGGCCCCAGGGCGCTGAGATGATTTCACTCTATATGAAACCGTGTTTTCGACAAAATTCGTGCAGCTCCCTACACCCCCAGTGCACTGATCAGAACATCATCCACAGCAACCATTTCCTCACACGTAATCAGCTGATGAAGTTTCATTGAAGTCGACCCGTACGCATAGAAATAATTTTACAAAAAGTTTATTTAAAATGTTCGGAAATTCTCAGAATATTCCAACTCAGTAGTTAATATGGGAACATAGATACCAGGGGCCTGTTTCATAAAGTGACTTTAAGCCAATGGTACCTTTAACCAAATGGAAAATGTATTGAAATTAATGGTACTATTAGCTTAAAGTCACTTTATGATACAGGCCCATCGAAACAAAGGTATGACCACGTTCAGCTCATGATTTAAGCGTTCTTGGAATCTACCGTGGCAATTCAAGGACTAAAGGGACTCGTGTTGTCTGGTTTGACTAATGCTGTTAAGAACAATGTCGAGTAAGATTGTTAGGCTGTCGTTGGACGGCTGTCAGTGGCAATTCCCGTCCGTTAGCGTCAGTTTAACTCACTGCATGCCATTCATTCATGGAAGCGATACCGTAGAAGCAACGGATGCGTTATACGCTCGATCAAATGACAACCGATTTGGTAATTTGGGGGTAATACCAACCACCACCACCTCCACCACCCCACCCCACCCCCATCGCAACTGTTTCACCGTCAATAAATTTCCGACGCCCAAAAATTACAAATCTTGCCAGTCCCGGTATAGGTAACGACACAAAATTTGCATTCTTAGGCAGTCCACTTTAAAGTTTCTAAATTCCGTTTCCACTACACCGGCGTCCACTTCAGAATTTTGGAGAATNCCAGCCCCCCCCCCCCCTCATCAGAGGGCTGCTACGGGCCTGCATCATCTTGTAGTATATGAAAATCTCTCTAATTTCATTGCTTATATTTATATACATGTATTGCATATATTTTGTCTCATTATTCTTGTAGAAAAATGTACACGTCAGCATCTAAAATGACGTCGCTAAGGTCACTTCGCTCGCAGCGCCGACCTGTCGGGATAAACCAAAAATCGCCCGTCAAAGCGACAGGGTGTTTTTCGCTTCGATCGGGACCATCTCCTCCCGTTTCGATGCATACCCTTTGCTCCTTTGGAGCTCTCTTCGTGGGCATGGTCATTTTACTGTTTTTTTCCGCCAGGAAACTTCGTCAAATCATCACTGACAGTGTTCGGGGTGCCCGTGACCTGAGCATGGGAATTCATGCACAGGCGAATTGGAATGTAAAGTGATTTCGGGCCAGCCTCCGACGGACTTGATGAATATTACCCTTCCTGGTACGCTCATATCCATAATCATATTTCCTGGTACCTCTCAACGTATATGTACACAAGGTTGGAGGGGTTTTATTCCAAAGACTACCAAGAAGATGATTACCTTTGGCGTATTACCTTCAGTCGTTATCCTGTAACAGATGTGTTGCTCAAACAAGTGCTACAGATGTAACGAAAAAGGTTCTCCACAAATACTCTCTTTTTCACATTAAGAGGTCAGTCCGAGATAGGGCTAGCCCATTGACAATCAACGTAGTTTGTTCCTTGAAGGTAGGATTTCTCTACAATAAACCTTTGCTGACTTGGTTGGGTCCAGATCGCTGTGCCCCAACCTGCGAGGCGCTACCTCAGACTGACCTTTTAACATGGAAAAGAGATAAGAGCAAAGACTACAGTAAAAACAGAAGTGCACCTTGAAGGATGACGTCGGCTGTGCGCTGTCTGTATAAATGATGCGATGACCAAATGCCCTCGAAACTTCACGAGGTGTTCCTCAGGTTTGCCAGGTTAGTGAAACGTGTCTCCGACGATCTCTTGTCTCGAGTTCATTACTAAAGGCCTAATGTCCTCTTCTTCGCTTATCACTCACACAAGAATCCTCTCCATAGCTCCGAACGCTTTTACAGACTGTTTCTCAGTCGATCAAATCGTCCAAAAAATGACTAACAGTTAATCTGCTGCTTCTCACTGATGAGGCATTCCACGTTTTCATTTTGCAAAACACATCGATAACTAAAACAAATTATCCTAAGGCAATGTCTCCTTCGTGTTATTCCGCCGGTTTGCCAATACTGTTAGAAATTATTGTAATAATTTTAAAGAAATTGCCTGCAGCAGAGTCCCCAGAACTTTCTGTAAATTTACATATGGTACGATTTATGTTTTTCTGTATTGGTTGGACTCAATTTGACTTTCCGTAATGATGCTTTCTGAGAGCAGAATGAAAATATAATTGGGGCACTCCTATGGCAAGCGGTTTGTCCACTTTATACAAAATCTATGATTTTGAATCAAAAACCTATATTTTGTCGACAAAATCATAGTTTTTGACTCAAAAACATAGATTTTGTTCTCCGAACTACCATTTTGTCTTCAAAATCATAGATTTTATCAAAATATAAGTTATAACCCCCATTTTATAACAAAATCTATGATTTTGTATCGCATCTACCATTTTAGCTTCAAAATCCTAGTTTTTGACAAAATGATGGTTACAACCACCATTTTAGCTCAAAAACATAGATTTTGTCGGTAACTACTATTTTAGCCTTAAAATCATAGATTTTGTCAAAATAGCGGTTGTAACTAGGATTTTGATACTTTTTCATGCTTTTAGGGCGTAGCTAAAATCATAGTTACTGTTGCTATGTATTTACCTCGATTCCAGGTATGTACTGTTTACATACATTTTATAAAACCATAGTTACGAGTCAAAACCATAGTTACCGGTTCAAAATATAGGATTTTGAATCAAGTGGACAAACTGCTTCAAAATCATAGATTTTGAAGTCAAAAACTAGGATTTTGAGATAAAATCTAGGTTTTTGAGCTAAAATGGGGGTTACAACCATCATTTTGTCAAAAACTAAGATTTTGAAGCTAAAATGGTAGATGCGATACAAAATCATAGATTTTGTTACAAAATGGGGGTTATAACTTATATTTTGATAAAATCTATGATTTTGAAGACAAAATGGTAGTTCGGAGAACAAAATCTACGTTTTTGAGTCAAAAACTATGATTTTGTCGACAAAATATAGGTTTTTGATTCAAAATCATAGATTTTGTATAAAGTGGACAAACCGCTTGCCATACACTCCATTCACGTTTCTGTTAACATTTCTTTAAGTCTGTAATTTTTCAGATACTGTCCCTGAGACTCTGCTGCAGGAATTTTCTGTAAAATCATCTGTTCAATGAGATTTTCTGCAATGAACATTGGCCTTTGTTTCTCGTGGCAGTGCAGGATCCAGAACAGATGAATCCTCACAAATAAATGAGTGAAATCTGTCGCGATTTCCAAATCCTGTGTCCATGTAAAGCAAGAAACGATGTCCTGCCACACCGCGCGATGAAGTTCTTGTGTCCCTCGCTCAGCGCAGTCGAACGGAGCAAATTATTGTCAGTACCTGTAACTCATGATAATAGCATCAGTAGCATTTCAAGAATTTTTATCCTTTGTTAAATGAAACATTGTTGCTTAATCAATAGAATGAACATGATGACGAAGCTGCAGATGATACCGTTATAGTGTTCGGGTTTAGCCGGGCCAAATGATTTCGGTTACTTCAAGACATACAACACTACCGGTACCAAATGTTTGAGTTTCATGTTTGATGGTTGAGATATCAAAGATTAATTCCATTGCAACACATGTGAATAGAAAAAAATAAATTCCTAGGGAAATGAGGTGGAAAATTAGCATGACTTCCTTCACCAAACGTTGTTCGATGACCCTTCACTCTAAAATTACTTTTCTCGGGTTTCAAGTCACCTGGGATGAGGTTGACCGTTATCCCATGTCGGCATAATAGACGATTTCGAGGAAAATGGCCGCCCTATTGTTGGGCCTATATGGCGTTTGTTTTGGCTTTTTTTGCAAACACGTGTACTTTTGGCGAAGTTCCATCTCAAAAATTAGCCAAAATATTCACACCAATTGTCTGCACTGCTGTGTTCACAGAAGTGAAATGTGCATTTAGATCCAGAAACCGAAGTTTTATTTTAGAGAAATTAGGCGTGCAATTTTTGTGGGACGAACCATGTCAAGATGGCAAGGTGATGCCTCGTTTGCGCCATGTCGTGCTACCTGTTCACGCATAAGACAAGAACTGTTCACACATAAGATAAGAACTGTTCACGCATAAGATAAGAACTGTTCACACATAAGATAAGAACTGTTCACGCATAAGATAAGAACTGTTCAGCTACATGTATAACATAAGAACTGTTCACGAAATGCATGGCAATGCGGAAACTGTGCAAACTTGTCATGTGTCCAACTTGTCCTGACCATGCGGACCACTAGGCCTAATGGCACGGCTCGGCATGCATTGGCACGCCTTCTCACGCAATAGTCACGCCTACTTTTCTCATATCTTACGAACTGTTTACGGTAGTGGCACGAAATTAGGTCGTGACGCCAAGGTAATTTTTTTTGAACATTTCAAAATTCTCTCTACGACATGGCACGGACTCCCGGCGTGCCAATGATTGAAGTCTTCGGAAACGAGCGTGAGAAGTGTGTGAAGGGTGCGGGAGGTGCAAGCCATGTCGTGGAGAGAATTTTGAAGTGTTCAAAAATTCGGCACGCATCAATGTTCGTGCCATGTGCGTGCCACTTGCGTGAACCATGTGTGAACACTGCGTGAACACTGCCGAAAGTGCGTGTCAATGCGTGTACAGTGCGCAAATAGGGCGCACACCGTCCTCTTGCTCGTGCTGCCTTTTCTCCTGCTCTTCAAGAAGTAATACATGTAGTTCTGCTGCTGCCAGATATAGACACCTTCTCTGTTCTGCAATAACAGTGTCTCTGGCATTCACCATGTTGTATCGTCCACAGCGAGTCGAGGAATGAAGCTGGGTGTGAAACGTAGGCTTAATAGCGGGACAAAAAGGGACCAAAAATTGCCCCGACGACTTCACGCACGCGCGAAGTCGTCGGGGAAATGCGTAGCATGCGGAGACAGCGGGAACTATGCGCGTCGTGCGTGGCACTGCAGGGCATTGCGGTACGGCAGACTTACTTAGACAGTGCTTAACTTAATCCTGTACAGTGCTCCAACAGGGCGCATACACGGCTTCACGCTCCGCTGCGGACCACCGAGATGGCACGCCATGCCACGACGCATTGCGACAAAAATCGTGCAAGTGTCAGGGTGGCTTTGTAGCCTGTGCCCTGTCTTATTAAAAGGTCAAGTGGTTGCTTCTGGTGTTCAGTGTAGTAACAAGGGGGGAAGTAAATTCTTTAATGTTTGCCTGAACTTCGACCCCGTCAGACAATAGATGTAGAAATTCACAAAATTGTTGAGATTGCTGGCAAAACTGGTGAGATATAAAATATAAATCATAATTGATTCATCCTGGAAAAAATCATCGAAGAATATTGCCAAAGTAATGTTTATGATTACGGCGGGAGTCTCAAGCACTATAAAAACAATAACGACGGCTAAAACCCTGACTGTTGTCGCTTTTATATTTTCGTCTGCCTTTCCTCCAACTGTCGTCTGCCTCATTGTTGATGATTGCTCCAAGGCAGCCAGCAGACGATAGGTGAAGAAAACTAGAAAAAACATGGGGATAACTAATGTCATCAAGTAATAAAGAACAGTACCAATGACCATTAAAAAGATATTATCTTGAAACGGATATAGGTAGGTATTATCCCACTTGACTAAATATGAATTTGTGCAATGGTCATAAAACCAAAAAGGCTTCCCAATATGTACACCCTTAGTCAAAAGTAAATAGACAGCTACTAAATTCAATATTTCCTAATATAGCAGCGAGGCACAATTTTTCTTTTTATTTCCATTGATAACAATTGCTTTGGCACCTTCTTACACTAAAATTATCTTGCTGTCCTTTGAACTGATTTTTTGGTGAAAGTTTGAATTTTCATCAAAAAAAGTGATTTTTTATTCGGGATTTGTTGGTGATCGCACCTATGCCATCTTGAAGCACATTTGTTTCTGAGTAGAATCTAGCTTTCGGATCCCATGGATCTGTAGGGGGGACAAAGTTACAGAGGGACTTTTGCAGTGATTTTGTTCGGTTAGCCAAGTTCGATCTTCCACGTGCTCTTCCGTATTTCATACCGACCAAGTGTTGAATATTCAGCAGTTCTCCGTCACAAAGCACACGCTCGGGGCAAACCACATTGATTGCGTTGCATCATTATTATTGATTGTATTGTGCACTATAGTTTAGTTTTGAACGGGCAAACATGCTTTGTGGTTAGCTCTCTGCGGTAATCGCCAATAGCTCGGAACGTCATCCCGGGCCCACTTAGGCCTTATTGTTATTCACATTATTTCTTATTGAAATTCCAAAGGCTCGGTCAAATAGGCCCAGTATGAATAGCGATTATTATTCGTGACCCTGAACTTGCCGCGTCACAACTGGTTGGTTATGAATGTGGTGTCAGACTGGCAACTGGAAAACCCTAAAATTGCCTGTAAGAAACCATCAATAACTCGGTTGCAGAAGCTCCAATTCTTTATTTCAAAATATCATTGTGTCTGGAAACAGTAGAGCTGTAAAATGCTCAGGTTCTCGATTTTGCGAAGGCGATAATAAAAAACCTCATTTTTTGACAAAATTTCAATCTTTCACCAAAAAGTCACTAAACTGTATACCTGGGTCATTTCGGTGGAAAGAGGTGCTGAAGCAGTTGTTATGAGCGAGTATAAAAAGAAAAAATGCGTTTCATTAATATTAAAAGAAATATTGAATTTAGTAGCTGTCTATTTACTTTTGACTAAGGGTGTACCATATATACCCATATCATTCGCGACAAAAATGCGATTACACCATCGGCTATAAACGTTTTATGAACATTCTCGACTGTACAAATCATAGCAGCTTTTAGAGGTTTGCACACCGCAAAGAACCGCTCGGCAGCCTCTGTAACGGTGACGTATATGGACAATATCGTCACTATCATGACAGCCACCCACATATAACCAAAAGTCATTTCAACAAAATACCGATACCAATATAGCGCCTTTACGTAATAAGATAGCTCATTTAGAGTTTCACAAAAAAGTATAAGGAGGAGACAAAGGCTATCGCAGATGGAGAGGTAGCGAAGCAGGACTGACGTAGAAGTAAACGGTCTCTCCCTTCCTAAGACGACAAAGGAAAGTACGTTCCCAACAAGGCCCAATAGTATGACAGGACACAAAAGGGGGCCTTTGAGGACGAAAGCAAAAATGTCAAGTCCGTGTTTGTCATGTAATGTGCTAAATGAATATGAGCGACATATCATCGGATCTGTGCTGTCAGTAAAGATAGGTTGACCATCTCCTGTGGTGACGTCGTCGATAGATGTTGGCGTGCTTGCGTTCTTCATCTTTCCCAAGGAAATCTGTACACAGTTTTATTTTCAGCAGTGTTTGCTCTCATTGATACAATTACATGTACCGTTTCTTTAACTTCTTTAACTTTAACTTTTTTAACTTTTTCTTCCCAGGCAGATGCAAGAAAGATGCACAAGCATCCCTGTACATGTATTCTCTTAAGATTCTTCAAATTTGTTATTTCAGCATGCAAAATAGATTTATCTCAATAAATCTGCACTTCAAATATGGCGGCCAGTCGACCATCTTGAAAAAATGTACTTTGGCTCATATCATATGAACAATACCACAAAAAAAGTTTAAACCTGGCATGATGTTTCCCTGGAACGTAATACTGACTTGACACCTGTCATTTCTTTTGGCACATTCACCCAATTGAGCACATGGTCCATGGACCATTTCATTTAATATTTTGCGAAAATAAGCAAAAAAACCCCAAAATAAAGTTTATATTTTCATGCTGAGATGCCAGGAAATCGCGTCTACGGCCTTCTAGATTTCAAACTTTTCTGGGGGAGGCACCCCAGACGCTCCGTCGGCGCCCGACTGCAATGACGGACTTCGGCGGCCCTGACCCCCTTCTGCCAGAAATCCTGGATCCGCGCCTAGCATGCGTGGATTCATTTCATCGCGTGGCTTGGTAATAAGGCCGAACTGTTTCACCGTCAATAGATTTCCGACCCCCAAAACAAATAATGCCGGCCCGGGTATCATGGGTATGAAAATTTGCAATTTATGGATTCACCTGAAACTTTCTAAAGCCCCGTTTCCACTAGACCGGTTCCCACCGCGGTTTGTGCAAGATTTAAGGAACCCTTCGGTGGTTTAAGGGTTATGCAAAGCGACTCGAAATCTCGAAATTTTGACGTATAAAAAATCTGACTAACTGCACACAAAATTGAGAAAAAAAGTCTCGGGGCTCCTCGGGAAGCATCAGAAGAAGGGCCTCCAAACCTTATTTTCTTAATTTTGAATGCAGTTAGTCAGATTTTTTGCATCAAAAAATCGAGATTTCGAGCCACTTTTCATTCCCCTAGCCACTCTCACACGTGCGACAGTTGGCCTGCGTTTAATTGCGATAGACAATCGCAGGTGTACTGTCGCAAGTTATCGCAGACCTTGCGATAATATTGCAGGCAATCGCGTATAATCGTGAACTTTTGGAAATGTTCAAAAAATTTAACCTTGTCGCAACTTATCGCAAAGCAACCGCAGATTGTCGCAAAATATCGCACATTGTCACAAAAAACCGTTTATATCCCCAAATTATCGGTGTCGACTGAAGAGGCTGCAGACAGAAAACCCGTATTGTCGCAAGATTGTCGCAGCTATAATCGCAGATTGTCGCAAACAACCGCAAGTGAACGCCAAAAAACGCGGATTATGGTTAAGTTTACGACAATTCTGCGATACGTCTGCGACAAATCTGCGATAATTTCTGCGGTTGTTTGCGTAACGTAGAAAAATACAATCGCACGCAAATTGTCGCACGTGTGAGAGCGGCTTAACAATACAATGGCGTGGTGATTATCCCGATGCCTGTGAAAACAGCGCCGCCAGCCACAAACCGAAGTGGAAACCAGTGCGGACTTGAGAACTGATGAATCCATTCGGAACTTCCGAATGCAACTGCTCGGCAATTTCCGTAGACACTCGCATTTCCCCTCGGACACAATTCCAAGGCGGCCATCTTGAATGCGCAACGATTTCAATGCATTTCTGGTGGTTTGGATGCGGTCGCTTCATCACACCCTGCGCATGAACGAAATAGGTCACACAAAAACGCTGCGTTATCGATCAATAATTGGCAGATTGGGTGAGATATAGGTAAGTTTATATAAAATATGCCTCAACCTATCCAGGAAATAAGGTTGGATATCTTAACAGGCCAAAATTCGGACAAAATAGTCCCACGGTCGGTCACGTGGGTTTGTTGATAAACAACATGGCTGCCTTGGACTTGTGTCCGAGGTGAAATGCGTCGCCCAGTGGACAGATAAGGAGTTCGCCTCAGGTCGTTCCGAATGTGATGAATCCTCACATATAAATGAGTAGAGTCCGTCGCGATTTCAAAATGTGGTGTAAAACAAGAAATCACGATGGCTCATCGAGGCCCTTGAGTTTGATATGGTGTTGAGAAGTTGTTGCGCAACCACCTCCTCAAGAACTTTCGAAATGAAAGAAAGGTTTGACACGGGACTTTAATTCTTAAGGATATTCCGATCCAACCAGGTGTGAAAGGAATCCAAGTCCCCCTGGAATCAAAGTCCGGTCTTATTGTTCAACCATGGATTAGATACATGGCTAGAGAGACCATGACCATTCGAATATAACCTTACAATAGCGAGCTATTGTTTGGCGGATCTGCATTCCTAGGACAATGATTCCTGTCACACCTGCCTTCTTAAGGATAGGGGTAACCAGGGCATTCTTGAGGCAGTCAGGTACATCGCCTGACTGGATTGACTGGTTAACTCCTTGCACCAATAAAGGCAGAACCGCATTCAGAACATCACCATCCTTAAGCAATCAAGTCGGCAACGGATCAAGAATGCAAGTCTTAGGGGCACATTACTTGATCAACTTCCCCAGCTGCTCAATAAAAACTGGTCTGAAATCAGC